>NQII01011274.1:0-29743 GCA_002778355.1 Clitarchus hookeri
TGAAGCTTGTGGCCTGGAATATAGCATAACAATTAGCTAAAATAAGGGTGGTTACATAATTAACTTGTTGTTTGTTAAACGCAGCTTTTCTATGACACTCAAGTGAGTGAGTGAGTGAGTGTGAGTGCACTCGACATTGGGGTCATCAACGGCCACAGAAAAGTTAAATCAAACACGTGAAACACTTCCACAGGAGACAAAAGGGCAGTAGCAAAGCAAACAAACAAAACAGGAAAAAATACTCTGAAGAAGCAAAACCACAAAAACAATACAACAGTGTACAAGACTGAAAAAACAAATCAGAACACACTATAAATTGCAGCCACTCTTAAAAATGGGATTACACAGTTCACAGATGTATTTTCAACACACAGCATCAGCCATACATCATCAGGAACATTATCAGTATGACGAGATTGGTCATACACATGACATTCCACCAGAAGGTACCGGACAGGCAAGGAAGTTAGATTTTCAATATGCTCCCATTTAGCAAATGACAGAGTAACATTGGGTAATGGATTTATATAAGGGGCGACAAATATCTCAAGATGGAGCTTGGGTGTATTCTCGACACATGGTTTCACAGTGCATGAAAACACATGTGTAGCAGTATATGACTGGAGCATGTNAGCTTGGGTGTATTCTCGACACATGGTTTCACAGTGCATGAAAACACATGTGTAGCAGTATATGACTGGAGCATGTGAAAGACAGTGTACAGGTACAGTCACCTTCTTGTTTGCTCTGTGATAAAACTGGCTTAGCTAGCCGAATCTCGCAACACTCAAACCCTTTGCTACGATGTCGATAACTGCAGTAGAAAGCAATACTCTCTCACTGACGCTGAATGCACTGCAGTTAGGGAGGTCAACTGATGGTCCGTCTGCACCTGGGCTTCATCAAGAAGCTACACCATCTGGTACTACAACGACTGAATGAAGATAACTGACTCTCTTCTCATGCATGGCATGCACAACAACCCCCCTTTGAAGTACATCTTTTAGATTGATAAGATGGTCTTAAACAACGTATGCATACACCATTTGGTCTCACCACTGAATACTGTTCCTTTGAATCTTCTTCCAAGAACTGTGGGCACTTGAAAAGGTCTTGAATATCACTGCACAAACTGAACTTGGAGGGCTCTGGCATGGTGTGGACAACGTAAGAGGTTGTGGGACTGATGGTTTGACCACACTTGAATGAAGACGATTTTGCAGGAGCAGCCTCAATTGGCTGTAGATTCTCCAACCACAGCATTAGTTTTGCTCAAAGTCTATAAACTGACTGAAAGATGGAAGCTCAGCTTCCCAGGATAGCTCCCACTGATTAGGAAGCTGGAATGAAGTCCAAAAGTTTAAGCAGTNAAAGATGGAAGCTCAGCTTCCCAGGATAGCTCCCACTGATTAGGAAGCTGGAATGAAGTCCAAAAGTTTAAGCAGTCAGTGCAACAATATTAAGTCCCAGTGTTCTAATGGTGCTTTCACAGCCCCAAGAGTTAACACCTATTCATTGATAGTTGCTAGGAACAAGCAAGAGTAGGAGAGTTGTCAATTGGCACAAAAGGCACATCCAGATGAAGAGACATTATAACCCTCTTGCTGTCATGTCTCTTGGCAAGCAATAACCATGATATTTCAAAGTTTTGACTGGTAGGCATAAGGAACTACATTTATTGAAAACAATTTCTCTTGTGTTCACAACACACAAATACACAATTGCATGTTATGTTTTTGAATATATTTTCCATAATTGACATTACAATAAAACTTAGAATAAGTTTTCAACTGTGAAGTTATGGTACTTGTCACTCAATAATATAGATTTATATGTTGTGTAAGAATGCTCTACATCAAATGAAATGAGGGGAGAGCATTGGCACAAGATGGAATAGTATTTCCATCCCATTTTACTTGCCTTTACCACCAATATAGATGCTAAACAAATGCTCTTTGTCATGCATTTTTCTCAAGAATAGTATCTGACTCCTATTTCAATTTTGTTAACCAGNGGCACCAACTAGTGGGAGGAGCACTGCTGATTGACTGACCTTGAGCGGCCAAGAAGTTCTGTGCCTGGTGTAGTCGGATAATCATCCATAACCTGTACACACATTTGCAGGAGTTGTAGCNGGTGTAGTCAGATAATCATCCATAACCTGTACACATTTGCAGGAGTTGTAACTCAAGCTGCATCTTATGCTCTATGCTTCCGAGACAATGCACTGCCTGGGTATGGGATTCACCAAGTTATAAGCTGTTACAAAGCATCACGACTGGAACAAATGACTTTCTAAAATTGAGACGACCTGAATTTGGCCTCCAGTAACCAAAAAATCATGGTAAAAGTATAGTTTCCAACATTAAGTCAATGTTTCTTCGTCTCTGGTACAAAAATAAATTTTTATAATGGAACACTGAAACATTTATTTATTTGTTTTATTCAATAGGTAGATGATGTTCAAATTAAATGCTACCCCAGAAAACAAAATTAACTGCTAATGACTACATACATGGAAAGAAAATTAAGGCACAATAATGAAAATCTGACAACTGGCTTTCTTATTATTAAAAATAATAACACAATAAACTAAATTCAATTCACTTTCATAAATTAAAGAAAATGAAAATAAGAATAAAACCAGTTATGTTCCCAGATTTTGCATTTCATTTACTGTCTCGAACAAGACTATTTTCCTAACAAGCAGTAACTTTGGGTTTCTAAGAGGGCACGGGACATTTTTCATTTGGCAAACCATAAACGACCACAAAAATATAGTGGATGTAATTTCCTAATTTTAAACACTTATTCAGCATTGCATTTACTATGTGTGTGTGTATTATATATTTTTTGCAAGAGCAAAATCTGTATGAAAAACAATGGGAGAAATCTTTCTTAAAACAAAGTGGCTGGCCAGTGGAGACGTGGTAATGTAGTCTGCTGCTGTCTTGGGGCATCTCCTTCCCACCCTCTTGCCAGGTCACAACCCACAAGTCACTGTACACACGTCACGCCATGTTGCACAGCAAGAAAGTTGCTTGTCAGGGAACAACAATTGAACCTAAAATAAAGTGTGTTACTTTGAGTGTTGCAGGCAAATTAAAATTAATTTACAAGTTTGAATCTGGCACTTTTGTGGCAAAAATGTACCTTGAATGTGGAATCGCCAAGCAATTACCTACATAAAAAAATGAAGAGAAGTTACAACAAAACCCTGACTTTTTATAAATCACTTCCCCTGCATTCTCCACACCAGGGCCAAAATAATTGATGGGTGTGGTCACAATTGATACATTATTTCCAGCCACATCNCCCCTGCATTCTCCACACCAGGGCCAAAATAATTGATGGGTGTGGTCACAATTGATACATTATTTCCAGCCACATCTTGCAGTCTTGTCTCTTTACATGGCTGTAACAACATGGTACTTATAAGGTTCTGGGAGGTTGAATAACATCCAAAATAGNCAGTCTTGTCTCTTTACATGGCTGTAACAACATGGTACTTATAAGGTTCTGGGAGGTTGAATAACATCCAAAATAGACTTATTTCCCTAGAAGATGAAGCTACACCGGACCTTATATCGTATTGTTAATCGATTTTATTCCCACGTTACATAATTAACTTGTTGTTTGTCAAACACAGCTTTTCTATGACACTCATCACTCACTCACTCACTCACACTCACGTGAGCTGTAACCCCAGTACAACGGCCACAGAAAAGTTAAATCAAACACGTGAAACACTTCCACAGGAGACAAAAGGGCAGTAGCAAAGCAAACAAACAAAACAGGAAAAAATACTCTGAAGAAGCAAAACCACAAAAACAATACAACAGTGTACAAGACTGAAAAAACAAATCAGAACACACTATAAATTGCAGCCACTCTTAAAAATGGGATTACACAGTTCACAGATGTATTTTCAACACACAGCATCAGCCATACATCATCAGGAACATTATCAGTATGACGAGATTGGTCATACACATGACATTCCACCAGAAGGTACCGGACAGGCAAGGAAGTTAGATTTTCAATATGCTCCCATTTAGCAAATGACAGAGTAACATTGGGTAATGGATTTATATAAGGGGCGACAAATATCTCAAGATGGAGCTTGGGTGTATTCTCGACACATGGTTTCACAGTGCATGAAAACACATGTGTAGCAGTATATGACTGGAGCATGTGAAAGACAGTGTACAGGTACAGTCACCTTCTTGTTTGCTCTGTGATAAAACTGGCTTAGCTAGCCGAATCTCGCAACACTCAAACCCTTTGCTACGATGTCGATAACTGCAGTAGAAAGCAATACTCTCTCACTGACGCTGAATGCACTGCAGTTAGGGAGGTCAACTGATGGTCCGTCTGCACCTGGGCTTCATCAAGAAGCTACACCATCTGGTACTACAACGACTGAATGAAGATAACTGACTCTCTTCTCATGCATGGCATGCACAACAACCCCCCTTTGAAGTACATCTTTTAGATTGATAAGATGGTCTTAAACAACGTATGCATACACCATTTGGTCTCACCACTGAATACTGTTCCTTTGAATCTTCTTCCAAGAACTGTGGGCACTTGAAAAGGTCTTGAATATCACTGCACAAACTGAACTTGGAGGGCTCTGGCATGGTGTGGACAACGTAAGAGGTTGTGGGACTGATGGTTCGACCACACTTGAATGAAGACGATTTTGCAGGAGCAGCCTCAATTGGCTGTAGATTCTCCAACCACAGCATTAGTTTTGCTCAAAGTCTATAAACTGACTGAAAGATGGAAGCTCAGCTTCCCAGGATAGCTCCCACTGATTAGGAAGCTGGAATGAAGTCCAAAAGTTTAAGCAGTCAGTGCAACAATATTAAGTCCCAGTGTTCTAATGGTGCTTTCACAGCCCCAAGAGTTAACACCTATTCATTGATAGTTGCTAGGAACAAGCAAGAGTAGGAGAGTTGTCAATTGGCACAAAAGGCACATCCAGATGAAGAGACATTATAACCCTCTTGCTGTCATGTCTCTTGGCAAGCAATAACCATGATATTTCAAAGTTTTGACTGGTAGGCATAAGGAACTACATTTATTGAAAACAATTTCTCTTGTGTTCACAACACACAAATACACAATTGCATGTTATGTTTTTGAATATATTTTCCATAATTGACATTACAATAAAACTTAGAATAAGTTTTCAACTGTGAAGTTATGGTACTTGTCACTCAATAATATAGATTTATATGTTGTGTAAGAATGCTCTACATCAAATGAAATGAGGGGAGAGCATTGGCACAAGATGGAATAGTATTTCCATCCCATTTTACTTGCCTTTACCACCAATATAGATGCTAAACAAATGCTCTTTGTCATGCATTTTTCTCAAGAATAGTATCTGACTCCTATTTCAATTTTGTTAACCAGTAGTAGTGCCAGGCGCTTTTGACATTTTTTGTTTGGCTACATTTAGAACTTCAGCTGATTCATAAATGGTTTGCCCACCCTTTCTCCTCAACTAGCCACAACCTCTCTGATTTGTGGGAAATGCATGTTATAATACTCGGCAGCTTTCAGCAATGTTCCCAACACGTGAGCACAGGTTCCGGAGGAAGAGGAACATCTGGGAGCTCCTGACAGAAAGTCTGTACCCTTGATGAAGCTTTGGTGAAAATTTTATTCACTGAAGAAGTTTGTTAACATTCAGGATCTCCAGTCTGACCTACTCTGCTACTCAATTCAGACTATGGGCCAAGCATGTATTGAGACTAAGAGAAGAGTACATATTCAATAGTTAAGTACCAGGGAAGCAGCATATGTTAAGGTGAGTAGCAATTTGTCTAAGTACGTTAAAGAACCGTCAGCCCATTACTGATGCAATTAGAGACTCTCATGGTTTTGTTTTTGGTAACTGCTTTAAGTAGATAAAGTGGGCTTTAGATGGCCCTAGGCTGTTTGTACTTTCATCAAACAAAATACACAAAATGTTAATATTTAATAGTCTTTGTAACCTGCAGAAAGTATCTTCACATGCAGATTGCACATGGTTTTACTTCAGAGCCAATTCCAAAGAAACTAATTGATGACAACCACAGACTTTTGCAGGAAACTTTTGAAGTTGGGTTTATCAAAAGTTTTCAATGGAATGTTGGCTGCTATGATAGCACTACACAAATCAGCACTAAATTTGCTCTTTATGTACGATGCTGCCAAAGGCTATGCTATGATAAAAGCATCTGCTTCAGTTTTGACTCTCTCTCTCTCCACATTTGTTTGTTCATCATCACTTGTGCATTTTGAGATGCACCAGACATTTTTTGTTCGATACACACACACAGAAAGAAGCATTGGTTGATACTGAAACTTTATAGACATAGTGATACAGTCGAGTAATACATGATTACAAAAACAATGCAGCAGGGCAATTACATATACGAAGTCCAGTCATCTTCAATAGTGCACTACACCTTCTTGCACTGCGATACACACTGCAACATGGTCTAGCATGGAGTCCAGAAGACGTCAGATGGTGTCCTGAGTCAGATAGGCCCACAATTGTAGGACGATGTGTACCAAATCTCTGGTATTGTGGCACGGCGGCAACTGGCATTTTAACTGGTCACACATGTACTCCATTGGGGACAGGTCAGGGGAGTGGGCTGGCCACGGTAGTTTTGGTCATGACAGAGGCAGTCCTGGGCAACTCACATGCTGTGTGTGGTTGGGCATTATCCTGCTGGAATATTGCACTTGGAAACTTGGCCAGAAATGGGAGCATTGGATCTCATCCACATACCGCTGGGCTGTCAACGTTCAATGTAACACGACGAGAGGGCACAGGCTATCATCGACTATGGGTCCCCAGATTCCGCTCAATGTTTTTAACATTTTTGTAGAATACGTTGAGGTTTAATGTATGTTTCTCTAGTTTCATTTTATTCATAAGACATCTGTCCATTAAATAAAATTAATATTCCATTTATAAAACATGTTGACTTTTACACCACAGATGATTAAACAAAAACTTTACATGAAAACAGTACTTTTAAATATTATTTTTAGGGGTCAAAATTGGTAATTTTTAACTTTGTGACAGTAACGATTTCGAGACAGTATTCTTGGGAACTGTTGACAATCACAATATCTGGGGTATAAATGTAATAATGGCAAAATATCTATAGTTTTGAAAATTTCCACCAAGGCAAAATTTCATGTGTGTCTTTGATGTAATCTCTCCCCATGTCTGTCATCTTTTGCTGTTAATTATTGAAGGAGTCGTATACCATCAGTGTGCCTACCAGCGTTGATATCTTGAAGTGACTACACTACAGCATGGATAACTGTCTCTCTCATAATGTATAGGTTTCCCTCACAGTTTCCCTTCCTTCATTCTGGCCAAAAGATAATAGTGGTACTTTTGTTTCAGGAGAGCACAGTAAGCATTACGGTAGCTGCCATCACCAGTTGCTAGGGAGTCTCTTGACAGCATGAGCAGTGAGAATACCCACACTGTCATGAAGCACGATGGGATTCATTGCCTTTAAGTGTGGTCACTTTCTTATGAGTGCTGGATGTGGAGAACTTACTGTAGTAGCCAGTTTTTATATTCTGCCCATGATGCAGCATGGTGCAGCATTATCCTATGAATGTCATACACAGATGAGCAGTTGAATAAGACACACCTGTCATTCTGGAGAAATGGTGTTGTGGTCGTGCCATGTAAAATTATATAGTGCCCAGCCATTCATGTCTGGGATGTTGTCAGATCTTACTCTTACAGTGTCAGTAAAAGTCGATCCCAAAATGGGGAAGAAACAAATGACAGTGAATTTGACTGTGGAAAGATCGTTAAGGCAAAACACATGGTGCACACCACCTCTGAAGTTATACAGGTACCAGGATTTCCACAGGCTCCTGTACCAAGAGTATCCTTCAAGTTCATGGATTCTTCTAAAACCACTGCCACCACAGACAACTGCCATGGCATACAACATGTCTGTGACAAGGGTCCCTGTTGGCTAGCTGTTGGTAATAGTGGACAGAAATGCAACAATGCAGCAGAACACTCACCAATTCAATGCTGGACCACAATGACCCATGAGCAGCCATACCACAGAAAAATTATCTCGCTGCGGAGTACAGAGGCTACTGCCCTGCTAGGGTACCTCTTGAACACTGCCACTGGACCCAAGGCACGTGGAAAAAGGTTGCCTGGACGAATGAGTTAAGGTACAAGTTGGTACATGCCGATAGCAGGGTATGAATGTGTTTATTAGCACATGAAGCGATGGATCCCTCGTGTCAGCAGGGTACCGCTCAGGACGGTGGTGGTATTCTCATACAGGGATTGTTTATGTGGGATGAAATGGGTCCTCGGTACATGTGCCATCGTCCCTCACCAGCGAATGATACAGGGACCTGCTGGCAAATCAGGTGCATCCATTTTCTGCACCCATAGCACCCTGCAGGAGATTTGAACATACAGCAAGACAATACACAAGCCCACCACTCCCAAATTGTGATTGAGGTTGCTCGCCTGGACCTCAAGGTCACATCACCTCAATCTTATTGAACACATTTTGGATGCTGTTCAGAGGGATGTGCATGCGGTGGATCAGCATGACTTGGAAATGTTTCCAGTGCCTTATGGAGACCACGCCATGCCACATCACCACCATCATTAGGGAGAAATTGGCTGCTACAAGATAGGAGGCAGTATCTCTAATTCAACAGCTCATGAGTATATGGCATAATGAACATCATGTTCAAACTTTGCCATGGACAGCAGAATTTCTTTGGAAATAACCCAAGAGCCTTTATTCATATGTAGCAGTAAGTATGATTTAAACAAAACAGTCCAAAACCCTTTTATTGCAATGATCCTTAAAAAAAATCATCTCTCTCCCTCTACTAACCGTGTACCAAGATCTGTGAAAGTGTGGGGCATCCACAGTGCAGCAATTTAATGTTTTCCACTGTCATTTCCAAACATGCGGTGCCAAATATGAAGTACAGTTTTGTGGCATACACATGAATACCTCCATGATAAGTCATGCAAAGTACACTGGCCATAGAATTACAGAAGGGAAGCAAGAAATTCAATCAAAGGTCATCCTGAACAGACACTGTTCTAAATCACACCACCCCCTTCACATAATAGTATAAAATTGCAATGCTACATTGCCACATGCTTCATGCAGTCCCTTAAAACAATCTTGTGCACTACGACCGTGTGCTACTTTTATTTTTAGACAGTCACATTTATTTGTAAATATGTCATTAGGGCTCCTGCATTATCCCCTACACTTGACAGCAATGCTCAATGCAAGTGACTCTCATGCAACTGTCACAACTTACTGAACTATTTCATCTCACACTCTGTCCTCAGCTTCATTACACCTACCACACTAGTGGCGTAAGTGTGCAAGTAAGTCTCACTTTTCTATCCCTGAAAGTACTCTTCCTCTCCAACACAATATCCAGTACCAACATTAATATGAACACCAGCTGTGACCAAACTATAAACACACACCTGAGGTTACCTCTCCACACATGAAGCTATCCTCAAATGTCATCTCCTCCTTAATAATGGGCTTCTCGTCTTGTGCCGCAGTCTCATGTGGAACATACGTGTCTCCAGCACAGAAAGCCCAGCTCTTGTCATCAGCGCTGTCTTCCCACTGTGACATTAAGGATTCTATGTTTACATGACATTTTCACACAGCAGCACAAGTATTTTGGATAGAAGAATACATAACCTCACATGCACCAAAAAAATAAAATAAAAATGAACTAAATTCCCATCTCTATGACAAATTATTAACATAAAAATAAATAATTTATATGTATAAAATGAAGTTTCTGACTGACTGACCAAAAATTGCTGGATGCAAAAGCATGAAATTTTATGGATGACAGGTGCTGGCACCCACTTAAAAAGGATTTTTCGATATTCGACCCCTAAGAGGGTGGAAAAGGGTAAAATGTGTTCTAGAGGACTTCTCAATAGCTCATTAACACAATGATATAACATTGTGGCGATAACTTTAAAAGGTAGGCTGTACAAGTACGTAAAAACCCATTTCAAGATTTTTTTTTTTAATTTAACACCTGTGAGGAAGAGATGAAAAAAAAAGTGTTTTTGAGGACTCTTTAGTNATTTCAAGATTTTTTTTTTAAATTTAACACCTGTGAGGATGAGATGAAAAAAAAAGTGTTTTTGAGGACTCTTTAGTAGCTAATTATCCAAACGAGATATTGATGTGCTCTTAACTTCAAAAGGTAAAAGGTAACCTATGTAAACACCTAAAAATAATGTCAGGATATTTTGAACTTTAAACCCTAAGAGCATGAAAAGGGCTAAAATATGTTTTCGGGGACTTTCCAATATATAACAATCCTGATATGATGTCTTTTAAAAAGCCAATTTATTATAAAAAAAAAAAANAAATTTAAACCCTAAGAGCGTGAAAAGGGGTAAAATGTGCTTTCGGGTCTTTCCAATATATAACTATCCTGATATGATGTCTTTTAAAAAGCCAATTTATTAAAATTATTTAAAAAAAAAAAGTCTTCAGGATTTTTTTTAAACTCATTCCTTAAGAGGGTGAAAAGGTGAGTAGAATGATTATGGCAAGTTGGGGACAATGTACTTTATATGCGAGTTGAGGCTCTCAGTTGAGGCTCTCAGCTGTGGCTGAGGCTCGCTTACTGATCGAATGAATAGATTTGGGCGACTCTTAACAGCAAGATCTTGAGAGCAGATGTTATTATTAAATCTAAGGGATGTAAACACCCTCTTCGTAATTTCAGCTTTCCAAATATATAATGGTTGTCAGGGTTCTCTCATATACTCANGAGTTGAGGCTCTCAGCTGTGGCTGAGGCTCGCTTACTGATCGAATGAATAGATTTGGGCTGCTCTTAACAGCGAGATCTTGAGCAGATGATGGTGAAATGACATTAGCATGGGGCAGTGACAGAATGATGGGGCAGTGGAAACGGGAGATCCCCGAGAAAACCCGCCGACCAGCTGCATTCTCCGGCACAATTCAAACTTGCGAAAATCCGGAATGAACCGGCCAGGGATTCAACCCGGTTCGCATTGGTCAGAGGCGAGCAGTCNTATTTAAACACAAGTTATCTATTAGAGCAAGAAGGTGGTATGTACAAGGTCAAAAGGTGATCAACAGAGGGTCCAAAGGTTCTTTCTATTTGTGCTCCATTCTTCATTTATTAATCTTATTTTCCACATATNATGAACCGGCCAGGGATTCAACCCGGTTCGCATTGGTCAGAGGCGAGCAGTCTACCTGCTCAGCCACCATGGCCCCGCTCACTTACAGAGGATAGCTTCTTCGGTGAACTTGGTGCCCCCTTACTTCAGCTCGAGTCGGGATTGTAGGATGTACCCAAAGGTGTTCAGCAGTTATGACCAATAACTCTCCAAACATGTGTGTTTCTGGTNAGATTAGCGATGAAAGCCTTTAATAACTTGTAAAAAAGCGGACGCGTGGCTCGTTGAGCGATATATAAAATATTATTTCTGCCTCACAGTTGTGCGCCATTTGTAAAGAAATGTCTTCGATTGTTAAGGCATATTTATTATATTAAAGCCANTAAAATGAAGTTTCTGACTGACTGACCAAAAATTGCTGGATGCAAAAGCATGAAATTTTATGGATGACGGGTGCTAGCACCCAATTAAAAAGGATTTTTCGATATTCGACCCCTAAGAGGGTGGAAAANAAATTTTATGGATGACGGGTGCTAGCACCCAATTAAAAAGGATTTTTCGATATTCGACCCCTAAGAGGGTGGAAACGGGGAAAGTGTGTTCTAGAGGACTTCTCAATAGCTCATTAGCACAATGATATAACATTGTGGTGATAACTTTAAAAGGTAGGCTATACAAGTACGTAAAAACCAATTTCAAGATTTTTTTTTTTAATTTAACACCTGTGAGGATGAGATGAAAAAAAAAGTGTTTTTGAGGACTCTTTAGTAGCTAATTAACCAGATGAGATATTGATGTGCTCTTAACTTCAAAAGGTAAAAGGTAACCTATGTAAACACCTAAAACTAATTTCATGATATTTTGAAATTTAAACCCTAAGAGCGTGAAAAGGGGTAAAATGTGCTTTCGGGGACTTTCCAATATATAACTATCCTGATATGATGTCTTTTAAAAAGCCAATTTATTAAAATTATTTAAAAAAAAAAAGTCTTCAGGATTTTTTTTAAACTCATTCCTTAAGAGGGTGAAAAGGTGAGTAGAATGATTATGGCAAGTTGGGGACAATGTACTTTATATGTGAGTTGAGGCTCTCAGCTGTGGCTGAGGCTCGCTTACTGATCGAATGAATGGATTTGGGCGACTCTTAACAGCGAGATCTTGAGAGCAGATGTTATTATTAAATTTAAGGGATGTAAACACCCTCTTCGTAATTTCAGCTTTCCAAATATATAATGGTTGTCAGGGTTCTCTCATATACTCATACAAATACCATTCAAAAGCTTTGGTCCTGCGGCCCTAGATTTACTGGCCGCTACCGGGATAGCTACTGATAAGAGTATATGACGTCACTATAGGCCTTATAATGGTATTCGAATTTAAACACAAGTTATCTCTTAGAGAAAGAAGGGGGTATGTACAAGGTCAAAAGGTGATCAACAGAGGGTCCAAAGGTTCTTTCTATTTGTGCTCCATTCTTCATTTATTNGGTATGTACAAGGTCAAAAGGTGATCAACAGAGGGTCCAAAGGTTCTTTCTATTTGTGCTCCATTCTTCATTTATTAATCTTATTTTCCACATATTTATGACACCAGGTACCCTTATTCTTTGCCACAGGTAGGTGGAAGTGTAGAACACCTTCCTAATGCAATGACACTGCAACAATGCCGTTGTTTTGCATGTACCATAACACTAATAACATTTAATTTTAATTCAACAGCTCCTTTTTGGTGCACCATAAAAAACAAACTGGTAACTTTTCATGCTACACATACTTTTCAAGATTCTTGGAAAGTNCTCCTTTTTGGTGCACCATAAAAAACAAACTGGTAACTTTTCATGCTACACATACTTTTCAAGATTCTTGGAAAGTTGATTAGCGATGAAAGCCTTTATATAACTATATAACTTTTCCGGATTTTAAGTACCATATATTTTCTCAATTGATGCTGACATAGTTGCCATTCAAGCAGTNAACTATATAACTTTTCCGGATTTTAAGTACCATATATTTTCTCAATTGATGCTGACATAGTTGCCATTCAAGCAGTATCAAATTTTCCAGAATTTGCAGACAGAAGTTTAAAATACCCAGTCTGGAACAGTACAGACAAATTCTGAATATCTGGGCCAGGGGTTCCCAAACCTTTTCATCAGTGAGTACCACAATCATTATGCATATAACATACATACCAGTTGGGAGATGGGGGAAGAGGCAGTTAGCATAACATTTTAGTAAATTTTGGAGATTCCCAGGGGGGTGAAAAAGGAAAATTTGGGGGTAAAACAAATTTTATAGGAAAAATTAGATTTTTGTAGAAAAAAAGTGTAATTTTGAACTTATTTACAAAAACTGGTTTTTTGNAAATTTTATAGGAAAAATTAGATTTTTGTAGAAAAAAAGTGTAATTTTGAACTTATTTACAAAAACTGGTTTTTTGTAGATAGTCAAGTACCACCTTTTAATTGTCTTTGCATACCACCGCTTGGGACCCTCTGATCTGTACTGTNTTTTTTGTAGATAGTCAAGTACCACCTTTTAATTGTCTTTGCATACCACCGCTTGGGACCCTCTGATCTGTACTGTCACCATCGGTGCAAATGCTTCAATGATTATTAATTTTTCAGAATTTAGAATTGCACTACACCTGAGAATAAAACCTGAATGTCTAACCCTCTAAATGTCTTTTCACAAAGTTGAATGCAAAATTTCCAACGGTCTACCATTTTGACTGGATACTTTTCAGCTGCCTCATCGTAACAGGCAGCATCCCACACACTGTTTCAGCATTCCAGTGTTTATGTAACTTCCATGGCTGAGGCAATTCTCCTCCAGGATGTTTTATAAAGGTGAGAGAGATTTGATTGGTGCTTTACAGATAAAGGCGTTCAGTGCAAATGAGAGCGAAAGAAAGTCAATGGAGTAAAGACAGAATTTAATGGTGGGAGGTGTGATGGTACAATATGTTTACAATTTCACAAAGACCCCATAACGATTGCAAGTATTAGNAATTTAATGGTGGGAGGTGTGATGGTACAATATGTTTACTATTTCACAAAGACCCCATAACGATTGCAAGTATTATAAATAATGGTCATATTTTAAAACACCAGTGACACATAAAAAATTATTATATTGCTTGATGAAAGATTTGATTATAGAAGCTATTAAAGTGCACCGATTACTCAGGGTTCGTTGGAAAACCGCATGAGTAGGAAAGAACAAGAAACTGACACCAATATTAGAAGTTGATTTATATTCAAAGAGTTTGTAGAAGTTCTGTATTAGAGAAACTTGCCACTGGGGAAATATGACATGAAATAAAAAATCAAATCTCTTACAATTTCTTGCAGTCCACCCCTTGCATTTATCATTATTACACAGCCCTTATATATTATTAATGAAAATCATATGACTGAGATGAACCAACAATACATTATTCATTTAAAGGGCTAGTTCTAATAAAAAAAANTATTAATGAAAATCATATGACTGAGATGAACCAACAATACATTATTCATTTAAAGGGCTAGTTCTAATAAAAAAAAGTCACCAGACAAGCTCATTATAGACAACCGCCGTCTTTATTACATCAAAAGTTTCTTAAACACAGAACANAAAAAAAGTCACCAGACAAGCTCATTATAGACAACCGCCGTCTTTATTACATCAAAAGTTTCTTAAACACAGAACAATTACTAGTAGGCGGTCAATGTCTATAACGTATTGACTCAAAAGGAGCACACCAGATGTCAGCTTGGACTGGAGATCTTGCAATGCAATTCAAATTAACATCTGATATGGGGACATGGCAATGTGGAAATGGGAGCAATGGAGAAAACCCACTGGTTAACATCAATGTCTGCACATTTCCCAATGTAATAACCCAGGAAAGCCTTGCTGAAAATCAAAATCAGTTCACATTGGTCGTAGGTGAGTTGTCTGACCACTAAACCACGATGGTCATCCACAATTTAAAGGTTTGGTCTTCACATGCGATTAGTGGCTATTTGTACAGTAGTTAGTAACATCAGTAGACTTCTGCTGTCACCCAGGGAGTCCTTCCCAAAGAATAGTTGAAGTGTTGAGGCATAACATTCCTGTGATCTCCCACAGACATAGGATAGAACCACAGCCGCACCTCATACGTGCCAAGTACAAGGGTCTCATTATTTGTGGGATGGTGCGACCACGCACGTTTATGTCTTGTCAACATTGGTGAGAGTTGGGAGCAACTTTCCCCACTGATTGGACAGTTGAGGCATGATAAATCCTAGACACTAAGATATTCAAATAGCATAAGTATTGTCTATGACAATGAAATATAAGTGGCACATTTTGCCAGCCTCTTAGGTGTTGTTCGTGTCCCAGGGCAGCATCTTGCAGACAGCCAGCTGCTACGAGGGTAAACCCCGGCTGTCTGTTCCCACCCACAGCTGTCTTTCCATCTAGTACAAGACTGATTATCCCACAAGGTGTTGGCATTAAGTGTTATACCTCAAACTGGTAGCTGTGCCTACTGACACTGTACTCTGGCAATTCCAGATTGGCCACTCAAATTCAATTCCAAAATTCCCTGAATTTTCTAGGTTTTCCAGGCAAATCATGATTTTCCCCTGATCACTTTCAAAGGCAGAATAGGCCTGTCCATATTTCAGACTTACCTTAGTTTTGGGGTGACTTAAATTCCTCATCTATGGCGAAGGCCACCCTTGAAGCATCCTGTATGATCTTTCGTTTCTTCTCATTCAACTCCATTTTCTTTTGCTGTAGTTTTTTTTTTTCCCATATATTATTTTGTCCTGTTGAGATTGTTTAGAACATTTCCTTTCCAAACACTCAACATAACGAGCTCGAGCATTCCTCAACATAACGAGCTCGAGCATTCCTGGCTGAGTGGACAAGTTCCTTGGAAATTACCAGATATTCCAAACCACCATGGCTTTTCACTGCATCATATACCTGCTGCTGGGCCACAATAGAATCCTCAAGCATATTATCTACTAAGCATTCCTTATTTATTAAAAAACATCTTTCAGGGAAAACATTTCCATGAGACAGAATAAACATCATCTTCAAAAATGGTAACAGTTATTCGTGTTCATCAGTACCTCCAAGTACATCTGTCAACCAAAACACATCCAGTCTGTGTTCTGGATAGGAGTAAGTCTTCATTGTTTCGATAAATCTGTCTCAACTACTCACATTCTTGAATTGGCGTTCAGTTCTATCTGCTCTTGAACCTGAAAGTCACCTTTTCTCTACAAAAACCTCCAATGTAAGCCCAAGCCTCTCATCACGGATGGACTGCAAACTGGAAACTTCAGGATCCAAGCAGGAGATACCTTTGTTCAGTCTGAATTTTAAACGTGATTGATTAATTAGCTTACTATACAATGCCACCATTGCATTTCGACATTTGTTTTTTAACTAAAGGATGTCCCGTTCCTTCTCATCACCAGTTCGACAAAAAGCATCCCTCACTGCATACCCTATGTCCACATCTTTTGAGAGGAGGAGATTTTCCTGTTAGCGAGGTCGATTCCAGAAACATTATATATAGACTCAAAGATTTGTGGTTTGACAAACCTTCTTATAACAGATCTAATGGTGGAGTTAATTGTTCTACACAAGACTGGTGATAGTGGTATGTCTGATTGAAACAGAGTCAAAAATGGCTCCACATCCACAGCTAGTGACTGAAAAAAACACAGCTTCGCTTTCAACANTCTGATTGAAACAGAGTCAAAAATGGCTCCACATCCACAGCTAGTGACTGAAAAAAACACAGCTTCGCTTTCAACTACTTGTCCTTCATGGTTAATGAAATCACGTGGAAGCTGTTTCAGGTAGGAATCTTTTTATCACGAGTGACACCATTAATGTACTTCAAAACGTTTGGAAGTATTGCAATTGTTCGCTCCACAACTTCAACCCAACGTATTGGACAACACTTCAGAGGGAAGAGGTACGTAAGACTGTGAATAGTGAATNTCGCTCCACAACTTCAACCCAACGTATTGGACAACACTTCAGAGGGAAGAGGTACGTAAGACTGTGAATAGTGAATGTAATCAGCTTGTCGAGATGGTACATTATAAAATAAGTTGTGTAAAGCCCTTAAAAATACGATTACTTCCCAATCTGTCTTCTTGATGCCATAAGTTCCATTTATTTGGTTGCAGTAATGAATTACCTCAGCAAATCTGTATCTGTGGAATGGCCCGAAAAAGGAGACCCAAAGAATCTCTTGTAGAAACCATATTTGTTTCAGTATTCCAAAACCTAATGTTGATATATATTTATCCTTTTTGTGAAATCTTATTCAATGATTCATCAAACCTCCAAACAAACTACTTGCAGATACTGCACAGCTTGACANGTGAAATCTTATTCAATGATTCATCAAACCTCCAAACAAACTACTTGCAGATACTGCACAGCTTGACAAGTTGCTTGTGAAAATATTGAGCAATACCATACAATACTGTATAAGACCACTTTGTCCTAGGAAGATATATTTTTTGAAGCTATTTCTGAATCTGGAAACATTTTAAATAATGGTACACTCGATGCACCTCCACGTATAGACTGGTGTTGCATGAAATATGAATGCACCAAATAATTTCAGGTTTCGTCACATTCTCTTTCAACACAAACTCTTGGAGGATACGTTTCCTTTTTGATAAAAGCTGGCAATTACTTACAGTGGGGGTGTTAGTTACTGACATATCTGAACATACATTTGTCTTACTTTCCACTTGTGAAGATGAACCTACCAAATCTTGAGGCTGCATGATTTTAGCGGCAGCACTGGTCTTAAAAAATTCCCTTAAACTAACTGATTTGGCACTATTACTCTTATCTTCTGTGTGTTTTTCCCCGCAATGTGGCTAGAGATTGCCCTTTTACCCACGTTGCTATGCAAAAAAAATGTTCTGCAAACTAAACAATATACAGAATAATAATCATTTTCCCAACGCAACCACACAGAGAAATTGCTATAAAGCAGTCACCGTTCATTGGAGCAGTTTTCTAATAATGGCGACTGTCACAAACCATATTCTTCCAGCTGGTATAGATCACCTGTGTTGTTAAATCTCTTATATTAAAATAAATAAGTCTGCAGCTGAAGGGTTGAAATTCTTGAACACGTGTCACCAAAACACTAGGCTTTAAAAAAAGTGTTACTATGTGAAAAAAAAATGCTATCTATGTACGCAAGCATATATTGCAATCATATGACCATCTGAAATTAGTACTATTACTTTATTTTACAAAACTTTTTATAATATGCACAAACGTAAACACAGCAAATGCCAGCTAAAAAACAGTTCAATAGGCGCATTGTATGTCATTTTAAGTAGCATACACTTAGCAAATCAATACAAAAAAGGCAGCATCGTTAAAGTCAAACATACGCACTTCACATAATAATTATATAAACTGATCTGCTTGTATACACTTAAACATAAATTTTCCGACTAAAATAACCAGCAAAACCCTAAAACGCACTAATGTTTGCATATTGTAATCATTTCCAACAAGCAACTGGTGGNAACACAGCAAATGCCAGCTAAAAAACAGTTCAATAGGCGCATTGTATGTCATTTTAAGTAGCATACACTTAGCAAGTCAATACAAAAAAGGCAGCATCGTTAAAGTCAAACATACGCACTTCACATAATAATTATATAAACTGATCTGCTTGTATACACTTAAACATAAATTTTCAGACTAAAATAACCAGCAAAACCCTAAAACGCACTAATGTTTGCATATTGTAATCATTTCCAACAAGCAACTGGTGGNGACTAAAATAACCAGCAAAACCCTAAAACGCACTAATGTTTGCATATTGTAATCATTTCCAACAAGCAACTGGTGGTGCACTGATCGAAGTTGCCAACACAAAACAAAGAAATTTCGCTACGGCTCTGATTAATTACAGACACTTTCCACTACAGGAAAAATGTGTGCTGGTTAGCATTACTACATCGTTCTCATTGCACAATACATAGTTTTTAAAGTGAAATAAAAATTATGTTAATTAACCTTTGGTAAGACAAAAAATGTGCCTAAGAAAACTGGAATTGACTGATCGATGAATCAACAGGTGTATCAATATATCAACTCAAGTCCAATTGATATATCAATATACACTCTGGAGAATGTTTTTAACTGCACAGTCAATCCAACATCATCAGAAACATAATTATTTAATCATTACGAATTCTGGAAAAAATATTACTCGTAAGCAAAAGTAAAAAAATAATAATGCATACACAAAATTAAACTATTACTGGCTCAAAAATTCCCTCTATTTTTGGGAAATTCCCAAACTTTTCCCGGTTTCCCCAAAACATGGATATCACCAAAAGGTAAGAACACTTACTTTAATACTAACTGAAAACACTGGAATTCACAAAATAATAAATAACAGTAGGTACAAATTTACAAGTCTAATACCAAAGATTTATGCAACTTTCAAAACTGACACCCATTATACCATAAGATCAACTGGTTGACATACAGGTTTAAATTGCACTCCTCGCTATTATGACATGATGCCTGATGGACAAAACTGCTCAGCCACAATNGTTGACATACAGGTTTAAATTGCACTCCTCGCTATTATGACATGATGCCTGATGGACAAAACTGCTCAGCCACAATGCATTTTTAAATTTTTCAGCATTATAGTTTTAAATTGCAGTACTTCAGCATTATGGCTCTACCCATCAGGAAGCACAACCTTCTCAGCCCACAGCAATAAAGACACCACAGTACTACAGCCTAACNATTATGGCTCTACCCATCAGGAAGCACAACCTTCTCAGCCCACAGCAATAAAGACACCACAGTACTACAGCCTAAGAGCTACGAAAACCCTGTAGATGGTGACAACTGCCAAAACATTGTATTTATCTGTTGACTTTGATATGGCTGAATGCCAAAAGCCTAGAATGTTNCCCAAAACATGGATATCACCAAAAGGTAAGAACACTTACATTAATACTAACTGAAAACACTGGAACTCACAAAATAATAAATAACAGTAGGTACAAATTTACAAGTCTAATACCAAAGATTTATGCAACTTTCAAAACTGACACCCATTATACCATAAGATCAACTCGTTGACATACAGGTTTAAATTGCACTCCTCGCTATTATGACATGATGCCTGATGGACAAAACTGCTCAGCCACAATGCATTTTTTAATTTTTCAGCATTATAGTTTTAAATTGCAGTACTTCAGCATTATGGCTCTACCCATCAGGAAGCACAACCTTCTCAGCCCACAGCAATAAAGACACCACAGTACTACAGCCTAACAGCTACGGAAACCCTGCAGATGGTGACAACTGCCAAAACATTGTATTTATCTGTTGGCTTTGATATGGCTGAATGCCAAAAGCCTAGAATGTTNAGATGGTGACAACTGCCAAAACATTGTATTTATCTGTTGGCTTTGATATGGCTGAATGCCAAAAGCCTAGAATGTTCTTAAAACTGTAAAACTCTATTGTAACTACAGTAGCAGATTACGCTATCAGCTTATGTAAGGATGCAACTCTAAACAGAACACCAAATACACTAGAAACCAATATCAGGCAGCTTGTTCATTCCTGCAAGAAATCCTGCTGGTGGTGTCACCTTGAGCCAACAGATAGCAGGACATGTGTTTACTTATGCAATTAATAGATCCCAAAGTTCCGATGCCAACATAATAGACTCTGAAATTTATTTTCTTTTCTATCTCAATCATATATTTTCAGGATGACAATCAAAATGTAATAAAAAAAATTACCTTAAGTCAAAGAGAAAAATGCATTAAAACAGTTAATAAATACAGGTTGCATAAAAAAAGACTCAACCAATTACAAAAGGCTATATCTGTTATACCAATGAAGGGCGGAAATATATATCTGAAAATGTACTAATAACTATCNGCCAACAGATAGCGGCACATGTGTTTACTTATGCAATTAATAGATCCCAAAGTTCCAATGCCAACATAACAGGCTCTGAAATTTAGTTTTCTTTTCTAGCTCAATTACATTTTTTCAGGAAAACAATCAAAATGCATTAAAACTGTTAATAAATACAGGTTGCATAAAAAAAGACTCAACCAATTACAAAAGGCTATATCTGTTATACCAATGAAGGGCGGAAATATATATCTGAAAATGTACTAATAACTATCACAAGTGCTCAATAGACCACCTACATATGCAATGCATACATCTTCACAATAGCCAAACTTATCCCACACGAAAGTGAGCATGTCTGGGGTTACTGCAGCCACTGCTGTTGTGTAGTTGCTAAGTTTGTCCATTGTGTTGTAGGAAGGGAGCAGGGGGCACGTAAACAGAATCTTACACAAACCCCCACACGATAATAATCACAGAGAGAGCGAGCAACCTTGGGGACCAGTGGTGTAATGCCACATTAGCAGACCCTTGATGGTCAATCCATCTGTGCGGAAGATCGTTGTTCGGGAATGTTTGAANCGATAATAATCACAAAGAGATTGAGCAAACTTGGGGACCAGTGGTGTAATGCCACATTAGCAGACCCTTGATGGTCAATCCATCTGTGCGGAAGATCGTTGTTCGGGAATGTTTGAACTTAGAGGTGCCAGTGTGTGATGCTGCTCCGTCCTGCTGGAAAATGAAATCATTGGAATCTTTCTGTATCTGCAGGAAGAGCCAGTTCATGAACATTTGCAGATGTATGTTTCCAGTGACACTGTTTTCCATAAAGAGATATGGACAATACGTGTTTTTCTGGGACACGGTGACGCAAGGCGTTGACATGGGATAGACATAGCGCTGTTACCACATTCTGTATAGTTATCCAGGGCAGGCAGCTGACAACGAAACTTCCACCCGGGGATTCACCCGCAGGGAAGAACCCAAGCCGAAGAAAATAGGGCAAGTCCCGAGATTATTAGCTCGGGGATGACCCTTGTACCACGCAAGTGAAACAGCTGATAGGCAGCCACACGGCGAAAGAACCAGGGTAAGTTCCGACGAGAATTAGTGCAGACCCAGCTTCGTAGGAATCCCCGCCACAGTAACTGCACCCTCCCTCGACCATAGTGGGAGCACACAAGCTGCTGACAAAAAACAAAATGTGCGAGGAAAATAGGAGAAGTCCCTGTTTCTCTCGCGAGAATCTGCTGACAAATGTAACTTGAATATAGCGGAACACGAGTTAAATTCAGGAGCAACCGAGGCAGTAGTCAGTTGAATCCCCGCCGCCAAACGTCAGTTGAATCCACGCCGTCGAGAGGCGCTGGACCAGAGTGTGAGTGAGAATCAGTCGGGCAGTCTTATCGCACGCAGAGAAGCGGCAGTCTGGTGAGTAAGTCGAGGCTAGGTCAGTTGTAAACCGCGCCGGGAGGCGACAGACGAGAGCGATGTCGAGACGCGAGAGTAGTCAGTCGTGTGACGGGAACAGAACAGTAGTATCACCAAGTCAGGACGCAAAGTGCGAGATCGAGTGGGAATCAGTAAGTCAGTGAGTCAATTGTGACGTCACCGGGGAGAGAACTCAGGAACAGCTGAAACTTCATGTGTACATTTCCGACACAAATCAAGTAGAAGCGCCGAGAACTTATGAGTTCATTTCCGAAAAAGTAGTGGCAGTTTCCAAGGCGGAGAAGTCAGGAGCACGAGATGAGTCGTGGCAGAGGTTGACGTAGGAAAAGGGACACAAGGTCTCCGACGAGGAACGCCAACCGAGATCGAAGAGATATCACAAGTCCTGGAAAACCAATCCCGGAATTCCGAAAAGGGAAGCCGAGCTGACCCAGCTACTTCAACCAAAGGCGAAGACGAGTGGTGAGCTTCAATGGAAGCGCCATATCGAGCGAGAGGGAGTAGTCCAGCGGGACGTGGTAGGGAGTCAGTCGAAGCTGAAGGAAGAAGCCAGCTGAGTACAGCACGCCAATGAGAGCCAGCCGAGGGCCTGTAAAAGGGCCACCCCACTCACCAGACCTCAACTACCAAACAACGAAGACAACTCACCAAAAGCTGCAGTCACAGATAAGTAGAAACTTCTCCATTCAAGCAACCTTCCCCCCCGACGCATAGCATTCCGCCCACCAGCCCTTCAGGCCTACGACTTGAAGGAGAGCTCAGTCTCGCCAGTGTGTGTATAAATACCTATGCTACCTTCAGGCAAATAAAAGACTTGTGTGTTAACTAACGGAGAATACACANTGACTTGTAGGAGAGCTCAGTCTCGCCAGTGTGTGTATAAATACCTATGCTACCTTCAGGCAAATAAAAGACTTGTGTGTTAACTAACGGAGAATACACATATTTGTTTACCCCTTACTCAACAACAACAGGTGCCCTTAGTCTGCACCAAGTAAAGTAACTCAGTACCCTACTAGTCATCACCCTGTATAACTCAGGTAGCCTAGTTGCGACAACGGTGCAGAACACATTCACTTTGGGGAAGTTTTTCTCATGCTCAGCTATGGCATGTGGCTGCTGTAATCTCCATGTTTGTACGTTGTGGTAGTTCACCTTTCCGCTTAGATGAAGCATGGCCTCANCTAGTTGCGACAACGGTGCAGAACACATTCACTTTGGGGAAGTTTTTCTCATGCTCAGCTATGGCATGTGGCTGCTGTAATCCCCATGTTTGTATGTTGTGGTAGTTCACCTTTCCGCTTAGATGAAGCATGGCCTCATCACTTAACTCCATGAGTGAAAGTTAAGTTTAATCTTCCATTTCCTTTTCCAGAATGAATTCACAAAACACCCCATATCATTGTTTATTGCCTTGCCATATAGCATGTATGAATTCAATCCTGTATGGTTCGAATATCAAACACAGTTGCAAAACAAGCAAGTTAGAACATTCCAGAATAACGAGCTTCCACACAGATGGATTGGCCGTAAGAAACCTGCTAACTTGCCACCAAGGTTTCCCAATCTCACCGTCAGTGATTTTTTCTCGTGGGGGTTTGTGAAAGACTATGTTTACGAGCCCTTCCTTTCTACAACATAGGACAAACTTAGAATCAACATAACTGCAGTAACACCAAGTATGCTCATTCATGTGTGGGACGAGTTTGACTATCATGCAGATGTATGCTGTGTGACTGCAGGGAGGCGTATTAAACATTTATGATAATTGTAAGTAAAACTTCACACTCAGACAGGTATTTGCATCTTAACCAGAGCACTGACCTAATTTTCATTCCTTTAACAAATATTTTAGTCATCAAAGTTTTAAATATGAAGTATTATTAACTCAAAATTGATGCNACTTGCCTCACCCAATAAAATTCACAATTCACGCTATAGTATATTAAGGTAAGTAACAGTTTGCCATAATTGGTGTCATTTTACAAACATTCATACTATACATGCATTTATTCCTGATTAATTCATGTGTGTATAAAATATAGTTGACAGAGATGTTTTCTAGATTTTAGACATTTTAATCCTTAGCAACTGACCATATTGCCACAAACAAACATTAAGCTTACAGTTCATTGGTTAAGACAACTAAAAAAGTGTTTATAAATCTCAAACCCACAATGTAACGTATGTTCTGGGATGAAACATATTTTTTAATTATGTGGCTACTACACTTTGAAAAAATCACTTATTTCCATTGCATAATACCGAACCTCAATTATCCTGCATTTGTAGCTTGCAAACAGAACATTACACAGCAGATTTTTTTAAAAATAGCTTATGCACAAAAATCCGACTTTGTATTAAATAATTATTCAAACCTATTAACTCAGACGAGAAACATTTAAACATCATAAACATGTGTGAAAAAAATGTGAATAAATTTCACTATTTAAAGAAAAGAAGAAAATTGTGATGTTTAACTTTAAAGCATAAACCCCCAAATGGTGTGTACAGTGTAGAGGCTAGAACTATGTATGTTTTGAATTGTTATATAAAAATACCTTTTGTCCTGAATATGTGTAGCAACAAAATATAAACTTTCATTCTCTACCTGACACAGTGAGNTTTCTCTACCTGACACAGTGAGGCCTTTTTCTCGGGAACAGAAGGATATACAGCAAAATTAACAGACCATTTTGAAAAAGTGAAAAGTTGCAAGGTGCAGGTANAATGTTTTGAATTGTTATATAAAAATACCTTTTGTCCTGAATATGTGTAGCAACAAAATATAAACTTTCATTCTCCACCTGACACAGTGAGGCCATTTTCTCGGGAACAGAAGGATATACAGCAAAATTAACAGACCATTTTGAAAAAGTGAAAAGTTGCAAGGTGCAGGTAATTAAAATTTTAAAACTCCTGTCATCAATATTGGGGTGCGTGTACTGCCATTTGATAAGTGTGTAGCATGAATTCTGATAATTTCCAATTACACATCATCTTCAATGTATAAACAAACTTTGAATTTGATGGTATAGTATTAAAATTACTCTTATCAGCACGGACACATATGTAATGTCCCAAACACATTTCCCAGCTTCTCATGAACCAAGTCAGATTTTAAAATGACACTGGGCGTTATCTTTATGCCTATATTTCAAGTTTTTTGTCTTATCTTAACAAAATACTAGAGACATTGGAACTCGGTACAGGCTAAAATGTGTTGCGTGCTACTTTTTTTTTGCAGGAGAATATCGTAGAATAGTAGTAAAATCACACAATAAAACCAATCATGAAATTGGATATTCAATATAAAAATATTTTTTTTAAGTAAATATATTTGACATAACGTTAATTTTATGAGATAAATTTAAGGCTGATACGTGTAGTTTTAATAAGACAGCAAACATTTTTTTACAAAATAGCTTAATTGTGGCCCACTAAATCTCATATTTTCGGGATGGGATGAGAACTCTTATTTACCCACATGCTGTAAAAAATATGGGGAAAAAAAAGGGTGGTTGAAACTGACTACATTCTTTGAATGGAGTTTGCTTCAACTGCGGGTCGCCATGGGGTATTTCAATCTTAACTCCATGATTCTCTGTTCCTTGGTATTAAAAGACAGCCTTTAGAAATTGAATGAATATTTTTGATACAGACTGTATATGCATACACTAAAAAATTCTACCTAAAGATTTATTGCAGTGTCTTTTCTTGCCCCATGGTTATTTCCAGAACTGTTCAAACAGAGCTGTCCGGTATTGGTCTCTAGTGTATTTCACAACACATCATTATGTACTCACCAGTAATTCATCTTTTACTTCTTTTATAGTTGGGAAAGTAAATTCACAAGGCTCTTGCTTGACTGGGTTCACCCCAACACACACTTCTTCATTCATCACCTGAAAATATTCACAAAATATTCCTGAACAGTATACACACATTGCTGTATATGCACCAGTTACCAAATTTAATTGGAGACTCACTTTTATGAGGAGTGAAGGTCTTGCACATGAAACTACCCTAAACTTACATCTATAATAAATGATACGGACACCGTGGTTTACTCTGGACTCCAACTCAAGACCCAATGATCTGGTGATGACTCCTCAGTAACTTTATACATTACTATTGCAAGGCACTTTTCAGACATTACAGTATCAGAAAACCAACATATTCACCTCAGATAGCCTCCAATGTTCCACCTCGTAATGAAATGCAAATAAATGTGATACATCATTGCCTCCTTGTGGTGTCCTGTGCATCCAAGCAACGCCAAGAAAAGCCAGTCTGCGCCAACTGCCCCCTATCCCACACCCAGACACATACCCAGCAAATACTACATTCATACGCCCACCTGGACGGACATCTCACTNCAAATACTACAACCATACGCCAACTTTCTTACAGACACATAAAAAATTGTTACTATATTAATAAATCATTCTACTGCTAATAGTGTGTTATTCCTTACACACAATTTGTTTGTTTGAAAAATTATTTTATCAAATGTTATGCACTGAAATAATACGAATAGAGATGTACATTATAATTATAATACTGTATATCCATATCCTGAAATTATCACTCTTGTATTGAATCAAAGGTTTGCAAACGTAAAATTCAGCACTGAATAAATACAGATTAGTAATACTTACTCTCCACAGCAATTCACTAATAGTGTTCATATCTCGTCCATGTACGAATATTGTAGGTAACCTGCTATAAATATCTCGAATATAGAGCTTCTTCTTANGCTATAAATATCTCGAATATAGAGCTTCTTCTTACGAAGATGATGATATTACAATTACATATTCTTAATGACATCGAATTACTTAAACATAAAAATTATACTTTTATTTTCTTGGTCCTCATAATACTGTATTTTTTCTTTACAACTTGATAATTTCCTCTCCTCAAAACCTTCCTTACTCTGTATTGTTGTGTCTAATTCATCCCTCNATTTTCTTGGTCCTCATAATATGGAATTTTTTCTTTACAACTTGCCAATTCCTTCTCCTCAAAACCTTCCTTACTTTGTTTTGCTGTGTTTAATTCATCCCTCTTTACTCTCTTCCTTTCGACACCTATGTACTCTTAAACATCCTCATATGAAGAGATACACTCGTGACATACATTAATGTAATGACATAAATATTCTGTACATTTCTCTTTGAGGCACATGAAAAAAATAACCATTATTTGTTTCACAATAATAATTTCTTTAGAAAATGAATAACCCTCTACAGACCAGCAAGTTCAAAACATTTCACTACCCATAATAATCTCCTTGCATTCAAAACTGCATGTGTTTGCAAAACTACCATAAACTACACCAATATATCATTCACTGTTGCCTGTGTCAGGCATTAAGGAGGCAAATATGACAATTTACCCCATTTACTCTGTACATATCATGACCTATGTTTTCTTCAATCTCATATAATCCCTCTTATAACAAAAAAAAATCTTCAAAACAAAACACAAAAAAGGTTGTAGACGCTATGCCTTTTTTTTCATTTCCGTTTCCTGTAAACATTCCTCATACTATACTCAATTCTTTTCCATACTGTCTTACCTCTCTCAACCCCTCCTGTTTCTTTTCTTTTTCCTCGCTGCTTCTCTGACCTGGTGTTCCAATCTTTTCTTTTGTCTTACAAAATGTTGTTTACCATACAACAATCACGGAGAGTAAACATGTCTGCAATTGTCTGTATTTATTTCACTTAGGACATCATCACAGTGTTTGATTGGAGGGTGCCCCACTCTCGCAATACTATTGTAGGCATACTGCTTGTACTGTGCTCTCAACAGTGTCACAGGAAATAGANTGGAGGGTGCCCCACTCTCACAATACTATTGTAGGCCTACTGCTTGTACTGTGCTCTCAGTACTGTCACAGGAAATACACACTCCGAGATAACCTTGCCTCGTGTAACACAACAGCTGATCCAAGCTGCAGCTTTGACTTATTAAAAGCATGTTGGTTCAAGCCGTAAACTTGAGGTCACCTTTCCTCTGCTACGTATCTTATCGTATTTAATTCACGACATTTAGGTATACCCTTCCCAAAATTAGCAATCTGCTGCAGCATTTGATTTTACTTAAAGGAACTGAGTAACTTAAGACCTCTCGACATTGTGTATAAAACTCTTTACTTGCATCACAATCAGTGTTAAATTCATTGTTTACATCATTACAGTATCCAATTTTGTCCTGAGACTGTAAAATTTATTCCTTGCTGATTTTCACCATGGATAATTCAGATAACTATAATTAGAACAGTAGCTACCATAGATTATTGAAAGACTTTTTGTCGTCTTGTTTTTTTATTCAGTCAATGCATACATGGAGGTGTGAAGGTATTTGTGAGTCTATTATAATGTGTTTTTATTTATTCTGTACGGTATTATTGTTGAAGTATGTCTGTTAATTATGACAGTTTTTTTAATGGATGATATTGTTTTTGTCATATGTTATTATGTAAAATTATCTGTTCCATAATCTTACGTCTTTCGTGATGTTTATAAGACTCGAAAGAACGAATATTAAATAAATAAATTAATACAGCTTAAGCAGGAATTCGGAGTACACAAGAGAGAAATATGGCACAGGACATGTAGGTGATAAATTCTTGCATACTGTTAAAACAGNTCACCCCAACACACACTTCTTCATTCATCACCTGAAAATATTCACAAAATATTCCTGAACAGTATACACACACTGCTGTATATGCACAAGTTACCAAATTAAATTGGACACTCACTTTTATGAGGAGTGAAGGTCTTGCACATGAAACTACCCTAAACTTACATCTATAATAAATGATACACACACCATGGCTTACTTTGGACTCCAACTCAAGACCCAATGATCTGATGATGACTCCTCAGTAACTTTACACATTACTTTTGCAAAGCACTTTTCAGACATTATACTATCAGAAAACCAACATATTCACCTCAGATAGCCTCAAATGTTCCACCTCGTAATGAAATGCAAATAAATGTGATACATCATTGCCTCATGTGGTGTCTTGTGCATCCAAGCAACGCCAAGAAAAGCCAGTCTGCGCCAACTGCCCCCTATCCCACACCCAGACACATACCCAG
>NQII01011275.1:0-29414 GCA_002778355.1 Clitarchus hookeri
AAATCTTACTCAATCTGTTTAATGCATTTTAGTGTAAATACATGAATCAGAAATTTTAGAGAATTATTTTTTTTTGTCTAGACAACTCGGTGATATTAAACATCTGAATTTTTTTTCGCGATATTCACTGCAATGGTCCATATACAAATAATTCTCATTAAGTGACGCGAATACAAAACTTTTCGTCAATATTTATATTGATTTATCTTTGTGAGTAAAATAATAATTACCTTACTTCCTGGATTTCAGATGAGTCTTTTCATTCTTACTGAGTAAATATTTGAAAATATTACGTGAAAAAAATCAGGCATTAAAAAGAACACTTTAAATGCTCCTTTAGTGATTTGAACACAATCTTTGTTGGCTTCAATCATATAAAAAAGTACTAAGCATTCTAAAGACTATAAGAAGTATAAAATAAATGCACATATATATATATGACGTGTTTTGTAGTTTTTATATTAATTAAAATCATTGTTCAACTTTCAGATAAATGTGTATACACATTACACTAGTCAGACAAAGAGCAAAATTTCTACTTCCACAACAAGTAAGAAGTCATTTTTTACTTTTGCCGAATACAGTTCAAAATTATGATCAATTCCATATGGAATTGCAAGGAAGTACTGTGCATCCCCATTTATAAGTAATATTTTGCATAGTTTTTGCATCATTTGTTCTTCAACAAATACCTGCAATCACACACTCGAATTTTCCTGAAACTGCCAACCATAGTTTGGAGATAGGATTTTACCGAACACAATTTTAAATGAGGATCCAAGAAATTGTTGTCAGATAAATTAAATCTTAATTTCATTTGTCACCATTTATTCCAGCTTCTATTTCAGCTACCACAGATACTTGAGTTGTTGCTTTCAAATACATTCTAGATGACGGAAGTTTATAAATAGAAATTAAATGATGTAGCCCAAAAATTGTTTCAATTATTTTTTGTCGATATTCAGTGGCTCAGAAACATTTCTCTGTTGTTGAATGGAGATCGGATTGAACCACAAGATTTTTCTCAAATATCATTATATAGCAACTGTTTGAAATAATCAATTTTTATATAGAACATTTTTGGTGAAGGAGAAAGGTTTCTTTTCCATCGGTGAGCGAGGTGAATACTGAGACAGTTGTCTCTTTGCCATATGTAGCCTGTTTGCTTTCAGAATTTATTTCACTGTCACTTAGTTCACCAATATTTCCGTCTTCGTTGTACTCTACACCGTTATCGTCGCACACTGCTACAATTTAATTTCGTCTGCTATTGTCACCCATCTCAGTGCCATCCTAGTTATCTCGAGCTGAGGACATTTTCTGATTTTAAACCACAAATGGGCTTCATTTTAATATATTCTCTCTTTTTATTTTTATTTTATATATTTTTGGAGCCGTGACCCTGTAACAAAAAGTAAATTATTATTATATCATTCCTTAGTTTTACTTGAATGGTATGAATATGAATTCATTCGTTAAATGTCTGAAAATTATTCTGCAAGTTAATAATATTTTAAAATGGGATATGATGTTTGGAGTCGTAATTTGAGAATTTTCCTTTTTCACAAAAATTTTAATAAACCTTTAAAACGACGCATATACTTTTATATAATCATTAATGAGACGGTTTTACAATAATAGTACATAAGGAATATTAAAGAACTGTACTTAAAAATGTCAAAGTTTATTTTTTTATTACAATTATTTTGTTTCCCATAGCTAGGAAAGTGCAAGAGACGGTAACAAAATTGCAATAAGATTATTCAATTAATTACCTGATGCTACATTTTTATTCTATAAGGTGATTCAGAAAGAAATGACAGCCCCATACAGCTAAAAAAATGTGGAATATTTTCAGGATATGCGTCTTTCAGAACAAGCACATTCTTCAACAGAGTGAAACTTAATGTTGATCCAAAGCATATCTGTCAGCCCCTGAAGAACTAGCCAAATGTATATCAGAACCTATAGAAACCTCTATGGTTTTAGATGGAGGAGAAGTCACCAACTTACACGCGATTTGAGGGCGTTTATCCAGAGTTGTTTTCTCAGGGTCAATGCCAGGGACCTAAGTTATTGCATTATCTGCAGTAGCGTAACTTTCGGGAGGTCTTGTATCCAGGAAGTACCTGTAAACGACATATTTAGCCAATTATACTAGTATATCAGCACAATAGAATCTACAAAAACCAAAGCGAATTATTAGGGGGGGGGGGAGAAATCAGTACGCTCAAGTACCACGCACCATGCTCTGCAACAGAACAGGAGAGTCACGCAATCTCTGTGTTACCAATGGGATACTATGGTGTTAAGCATTATGAACTACACAGACTCAGGTACGACGGAGTGCGACGGTACGTTAAGGTAAAATAAGTGTGAAAAACAAGGTAAGTATAATGAAAGTATTTCCTAAACAATAATGGGATTTGCTTTACAGTAATACAATAAGGCAATGTGGTGCAATAAAATATTCCTTTTTGTTTGTTTTGCGTGAGTAACCAACAAATATAAACGACACAAATGTGTTATTAAATTCCCATGTGTAAAATTTAAAATCCTCAAATCCAATGAATTTAATATATACTGTCTAGAAAAGGTTAAACAAACGGGACAAAAGCAATCTAAATATAAGTGGGAAACAAACCCCCTTCCTGGCCGGCCCACAGCCATACCAAAGGCAATGGAAAATTAGCGGCACGACGCACACGAAGGTAGCAGTAAAAAAAAACCATTAACAAATTATAATTAAAAATGGTACTCCGTGACTTCGGGGTTGATGCGCACCGCTATCAAAAACCAATTAAAAAACCAGAACGGAAACACAGGAAACGATTTAAGAGGAAAAGGCGTCTCAAAGTAGTGGTGCGTACCAGCCTGTCGTCGGGGTATCCTTACTGTAATAATCTTAGTAGTCTGCACAGACCTAACAGAAATATTATAAGTTACTGGCAGACGAAAATTACAGCACTCCGTGAAAAACACGGTGATTTGGTGTATTATGAACAAATGGCCAAAGCCAACAAAATGTCTGCTTTCAATAATAATATATTTAAAAAAAAAAAACCAGACTTCATACCTTGNTTTCAATAATAATATATTTAAAAAAAAAAAACCAGACTTCATACCTTGGTGCACATTGCCGTAGAACACTGTAAATACTTATACCGACCAGGAATATGAGGAGAAACGCCCATGACGACCCCGCAGAAGCGAGCGACCTCCAATTGCCAGGCCCGATATATATACACAAATTCACCCCCTCTTCCAGCGCGACGCACAGTCCCCCGAAACGCCGGCGCAAAATTCATCGGCAGGAAACGGGGCGAATACAACTAGATGGAACAGCCTCGCAATCAATTGAGGCGTAGCTCAAGCTTTATCCTCCGAATATTNAACGGGGCGAATACAACTAGATGGAACAGCCTCGCAATCAATTGAGGCGTAGCTCAAGCTTTATCCTCCGAATATTCAATTCGTGGCTTCGGCGGCGGCAACGACTAGGGCATCTGATTACACTCAGTGACAGAAAAATGTTTGCACCTTAATAGCTCAGCTCCCAAAAGTGATCAGTTCAAGCAAATTCAAACGACGTATAGGGAAATTTGCGTAGGCCACGCTACAGTATATTGGAGCCCGAGTGGGTGCTATTTCCTACAGGCGTCTTACCAGCAGTATGTTCGTAATACCAATTGTGCTGCCTGTGTGATCTTATACCAGAAACGGAAATAATTGCTAAATAATCACATGATATTTCAAGACATGCAACTTAATTTATTTTCCACAGCAACAAATAATTGTAACACTAGTGCAGGCGCCGCTCTCTTCCGGCCTCTCGAAGCCAAGTGAAATAATAGCAAACCTCCTCCCTGAACCAAAATAAAATTAACCAACCCACCCGCGCTTATAAAATTTTCTAATAATAAACAAATAAAACCACTACTAAATTTAATCATCAAAACATACCCGTAATTTAAATAACTAAAATTTTATACGTAATGGTAATGTATGTAATGGTATTTTATACGTAATGGTAATTTAGCACTAAAAAAGCAAAAAATTAAAGGACATATAAAGTATTACAGCTTTGTGCATGTGAAAGTAACGTTACATGTTTAATTCTCCGTTTGTGTTGGAAGTTTACTATTTCCATATGGAAATGTAACAATTATTAAGACGCTTCGCATTTCCATCCTCTTGTGGCCAGCAATATATAAATTATCATTTCCTACAACTAAATATAAGTACAAAGCTATATAATTGTATAGCTATAGTAAAAATTTCAAGCCATGGCTTAAAATTTTTTTATCCATATTAGCATTATTATTTAAAAGTTAAAACCAAAATATACGATCAATTTAAAACCGTGCAATGTAGAGATACATTAAATAATAAAATTTCTCTTTAAAGTACGTGTTATGCAATTAATGTAAATGTCTGATAGATACATGAAGATACATGGTGATTCACACAACCAAAATCACCCCTTTTCCTCGGAAACAACACGACACTGGGGGTTAGCAAAAAAAGTGTGATAACTATACCCTATACGAATCACCGATTGGTAGTAATTCAATTTCCATCAACATGCCGGTGGTATGGGTATGGGGGGAGGGTAAGCTTTGAAATTGCAAATGAAAACAGGGGTCGTATATGTTATCGTTCGATAGATCGTCGAAACTGAAACAACATTTACAAAGACAGTTGTTTTCTGGCGTGCATAGTTTACGCACAATGAAATAAATTATGTAAGTATATGGTTAGTGACGTTCATAGTTTACGCTCAATGAGACTCAACGAAAACTATTTTTATTCTGATTACAATCAAATGGAAATTAACGAAACGTGTTGTTTTTTTTGGCGTACATACCTAGCTTACGCGCAATCAAAAAAACGTCGAGTGTACTCTAAATACCGGTGTTGAGTGATATAATTACTGTGAAATGGGAACTAGGAACACTCATTCGTGCACATAACACTACACCAGAGTTCAAAATGTCGACCACTCTGTATCAGAAAAGGCTCTTCTCTCCTTGTAAGTTCGCTGTTGGTCGGCGGACCTCAGCAAAGCTGAAAGATCTACATGCTGCTCTGATAATATCTTTAATTCTTCCCCCACAAAAAGAAGTTATTTGGGGACAAGTCTGCAGAATGTGGTGGCCAAGCTACATCACCAATTCGTCCAATCCACCATCTAGGGAATGGCATGTCAGCCACTAACCAAGCTCTGAATGAAAAATGAGCAGGACAGCCACCCTGTTGAAGCCAAAGTGTTTTTCTCAGAGCGAGACACATCTTCCATCAGCTGATACAAAATATTCTCTAAGAAGTCTGTATACGAATCACCATTCAATTACCCTTCAAAAAAATATGGTCCTATTGCACGATGTCCGAGAAGGCCACACCAAGTATTCGGCTCCATACATGATGGTTAACCACTTGACGGAACCAATGTGGGTTGACTGCAGACCAGTAATGGGCATTATATATGATAATGTCACCAATATTCTTGAATATGGCCTCATCATTCCACAAATGCTGCGATGGAAAGCATGGTTCTTGCTCAGGTACCAGTTGCAGAAACCAGTGCGCCTAGGAAAGTCATTTTTCCCAAGTTCATGGTACGGATGTAAACGATTATCAGCGAGGATTCTCCACACTGTACATTCGGACAATAATGAGTCGCGGGCAATCCTCCATGTAGAATCATGAGGTTTAACTACCATGGCAGCAAGTACATCAACAGCCCTCTCGTCTCTCACTAGTCGTCTGATGCGACGACGTTTGTTGCGTGTGGGTTGCACTAGCCTTGTTATGCGCACGCGACATGCAAGACGCTGGAAAACATTGTACGAATGATGGACGCGATGTAGGTATCTCTCTACGTACAAACGGGAAGCAGCGCTGCAGTTACGACGACTTTCTCCTAGTATCATCAGCATGTCAAATACTTCTTCGTTTGTAAACGGCATTTCATTCTGAAAGCAACACCACAGGCAGACGATGTCTGACGCTGAAACAACACACATGACGAATGGTTGTAATCTAAAACGAATGAATATCAGAATGAGCGACCTTTCGATTGTGAGTTAACTTGCATGCAAATTTTGCAGTTCCTGTAAGTGGTAGATGGCTTATCTGCTTGCTGCGTAGTGCTGCATCATTCTTCACTTTTGCTCGGAAACAGTCTAATAACTACTGCACTAGTCAATGCAGTAAAGCACACAGGTCACTGCTAGTATCAAAGCGAGTCTCACATTCCAACCGGCAATACCGTAATGGCGTACATTGTGTATCTGACGTACATAGTTTACGCACAACCAATGATAATTGCATACACTTAACTGTTATTATTAGATTGTTTCCAAACAAACGCGAAGAATAAGGCAGCACTAAACAGCCAGCAGATAAGCTATCTATCACTTACTGGAACTGCAGGTTTTGCATGCAAATTAACTGACAATCTAACGTTCATTCTCTCAGACAGTCATTCGTTTTCTATTGCATGAATGACAGAATCAGAGTAGCATGTGGATCTCTCATCAGTGCTGAGGTCCACCGAGCATCCGCGAATGTAAGACGGAGAGCAGATCGTGTCTGATACAGAGTGGTCGACATTTATATCTCTTATAAAGAGTGCTGTGTGTAAATGAGTGTTCGCAGTTCCCATTTTACGGTAGTTCTCTCGCAGCATACCGGTATTTACAGTACACCCAATGTCCTTTTAATTGTACGTTCACTAGTTATGCACCCCAGAAAAACAACATGTTTCGTGGATTTCCTTTTCATTGTAGTAAGAAAACCACATTTGCGATAATTTTTATTGTGCATATACTACGTACGTCACAAACCATATGCTTCGGTTATATAATTTATTCTGTGTAAATATGCTTGTCAGAAAATAACCGCTGTAGTAAGTGTTGTTTCTTTTAAGAGTAGACGACCTATCCAACGATACCTTATACGACCCACATTCCAATTTGCTATTTCAAAGCTCAATACCCCATTACCCTACCAACGGTAGGTTCGGGAGAATAGGGTTACTACCAATCGATGCTTTATATAGGGTATAGTTGTAATACTATTTTCCCGTACCCCCTCTGTCTTGTTGTTTCCGAGAAAAAGGGGTGATACGAGTGCTGTGCTTTATACNCTCCACACTGTACATTCGGACAATAATGAGTCGCGGGCAATCCTCCATGTAGAATCATGAGGTTTAACTACCATGACAGCAAGTACATCAACAGCCCTCTCGTCTCTCACTAGACGTCTGATGCGACGACGTTTGTTGCGTGTGGGTTGCACTAGCCCGGTTGTGCGCACGCGACATGCAAGACGCTGGAAAACATTGTACGAATGATGGACGCGACGTGGGTATCTCTCTGCGTACAAACGGGAAGCAGCGCTGCAGTTACGACGACTTTCTCCTAGTATCATCAGCATGTCAAATACTTCTTCGTTTGTAAACGGCATTTCATTCTGAAAGCAACACCACAGGCAGACGATGTCTGACGCTGAAACAACACACATGACGAATGGTTGTAATCTAAAACGAATGAATATCAGAATGAGCGACCTTTCGATTGTGAGTTAACTTGCATGCAAATTTTGCAGTTCCTGTAAGTGGTAGATGGCTTATCTGCTTGCTGCGTAGTGCTGCATCATTCTTCACTTTTGCTCGGAAACAGTCTAATAACTACTGCACTAGTCAATGCAGTAAAGCACACAGGTCACTGCTAGTATCAAAGCGAGTCTCACATTCCAACCGGCAATACCGTAATGGCGTACATTGTGTATCTGACGTACATAGTTTACGCACAACCAATGATAATTGCATACACTTAACTGTTATTATTAGATTGTTTCCAAACAAACGCGAAGAATAAGGCAGCACTAAACAGCCAGCAGATAAGCTATCTATCACTTACTGGAACTGCAGGTTTTGCATGCAAATTAACTGACAATCTAACGTTCATTCTCTCAGACAGTCATTCGTTTTCTATTGCATGAATGACAGAATCAGAGTAGCATGTGGATCTCTCATCAGTGCTGAGGTCCACCGAGCATCCGCGAATGTAAGACGGAGAGCAGATCGTGTCTGATACAGAGTGGTCGACATTTATATCTCTTATAAAGAGTGCTGTGTGTAAATGAGTGTTCGCAGTTCCCATTTTACGGTAGTTCTCTCGCAGCATACCGGTATTTACAGTACACCCAATGTCCTTTTAATTGTACGTTCACTAGTTATGCACCCCAGAAAAACAACATGTTTCGTGGATTTCCTTTTCATTGTAGTAAGAAAACCACATTTGCGATAATTTTTATTGTGCATATACTACGTACGTCACAAACCATATGCTTCGGTTATATAATTTATTCTGTGTAAATATGCTTGTCAGAAAATAACCGCTGTAGTAAGTGTTGTTTCTTTTAAGAGTAGACGACCTATCCAACGATACCTTATACGACCCACATTCCAATTTGCTATTTCAAAGCTCAATACCCCATTACCCTACCAACGGTAGGTTCGGGAGAATAGTGTTACTACCAATCGATGCTTTATATAGGGTATAGTTATAATACTATTTTCCCGTACCCCCTCTGTCTTGTTGTTTCCGAGAAAAAGGGGTGATACGAGTGCTGTGCTTTATACTGTATTTACTTAAACTCAAATATAAATCAAAATAATTGCACCTCTTGCATTCATTCTCGAATAATTACACAAGCCAACAATAAAAAAACGTTTTTAATGATTTTGCCGGATTCTTATGTTTTTGGTGTGCTGAGTCCGAAAATAACAATAAAAAAGTCATAACACCCACTATTTTTTCACATTTGAATATACGAAATGTGATAAATGAATTTTTTATCTAATATCTGTGCATTTTTATACATTTTATTTATATACTTTTATATACTTGATATACATTATTAATATACTAAAATATACAGTAAATCTAAAATAAATTAGATTGGCAGTGGTGGTACGCCTCTTAGTTTTCTTTCAGTCATCACCTCACTTTTCAGCTACATGCCCACGTGCTCTAAGTATGGCTAACCGTGGTTGTAAAAACTTTCCTAACAGTTTCTGTTATATATGTGGTGAATTTGTAATTTAAAATACCAAAAAATATTATGGAGTTAATTAAAAAAAAGTGTACTTGGTATCTTTTGGAATAAAACTCGGTGATCAAGAACAACCTTTGGCTCCACACAAGGTATGCAATGTTTGTGTTGAAGACCTTCGAAAATTGTCAAAAAAAGAAAAGACAGCTTTTAGATTTGCAGTACCCATGATATGGAGAGAACCAAAAAACCATTCAGACGACTGTTTTTTTTTTAGCATTGATGTTACTGGATATAACTCAAAAAATAACAAAGTAGTTATCTACCCTATTCTTCCTTCAGCTATTCGGCCAATCGGTCATAGTTCGGGACGTCCCTGAGCCACCACAGGCTATTGATGACGTTTTTACTTGATCAGTCCTATGAAACTGAATCTGATGAAGGTAAACCGGATTATGATGAGTTCCAATGTTCTCCAGAAAATTTAGAACCTCAGTTGTTTACACAGGCTGAGTTACATGATTTGGTAAGAGATTTGGGTTTGACTAAAGAGAAAGCTTAACGGCTGGGCCCCAGGCTTAAAGAAAAACATTTGTTGTTACCTGGAGCATCTACGAGTATTTATCAATATAGAACAAGAGATCAACCGTTCGCTAAGTTTTTTTAAGCAAGAACAGGATTTGGTTTACTGCCATGATATTGGTGTGTGAATTTGGAATTGAGTACAACAATGAAGAATGGAGGTTTTTTATAGACTCATCAAAAACTATATTAAAAGCTGTTCTTTAAAACAATGGTAATACTTATGCCTCACTGCCTGTGGCTCATTCAGTCCATATGAAGGAAACTTACAAAAATTTAGACATTATTTTAAATGAAACTAACTATCGTGCTCACGATTGGATGACGTGTGGAGATTTGAAAGTTGTTTGTATGCTCCTAGGCCAATAAAAGGGATTTACTAAATTTCCATGTTTAATGTGTGAGTGGGACAGCAAAGCAAGGGATCGACACTGGTCCACAAAACACTGGCATGTAAGAAAAACCTTACCACATGGAAAGAAAAAAAATTCTTCTACCACCTTTTCACATTAAATTAGGTTTAATGAAACAGTTTGTAAAAGCCTTGCCTAAAGATGGTGAATGTTTTAAGTATTTATGTGAAAAGTTTCCTCATTTATCAGGAGGCAAACTGAAAGAAGGGGTTTTCGTTGGACCTGACATTCGTAAAATGATATTCGATTCCAACTTTGAAACAAAAATTACTATAAAGGAAAATTATGCTTGGATATTATTTAAGCAAGCAGTGACTAAGTTTTTGAGCATTATTAAAAACCCAAACTATGAGATTATAGTAGCTAATATGATAGACAAGTTTAAAAATCGGGGATGTCTGATGAGCCTTAAAGTCCACTTCTTGCACAAACATTTTGACTTTTTCCCTGACAACTTGGGTGATGTGTGTAAGAGCAGGGGGACCGGTTTCACCAGGACATCAAAGTGATGGAGAAACGTTACCAGGGAAGGTGGAATGTCAGCATGATGGGTGATTACTGCTGTTCACTTCATCGACAACAACCAAATGCATCACATAGGAGAAAAAGCTACATAAGAAGCTTCAAAGAGAAGAGAGAAAGGAAATACCACCAAAGAAACACTTAAAATGTATGTAATGAATTTTTTTTTGTAAATACAATCGCATACATCACATTTTTAAATACAAATGCATATTGTGAGAGAACTGTGGGGGATAAAAACAAACTGATGCCAGATTCGGTTTCAACACCCAAAAATACATAAGATTCAGCTGCATTTATTTAAAACGTTTTCACAATATATTTTTTTTTGTTGGCCTGGGTTATAAATAATTCTTACGATGAATTCTAAACTTTTGAATTAAAATTATAACTAAACTCGTTTGTGTGCGCAAAATAAAAATATTTGTATTTAAACCTAAATTGATGTCTATATCATACATGAAACTGCTTAAAATAATGTAAACTTGACAGAGACAAACTAAATCAAAATGGAGTGTTACAAAATTGGTGGATAATAACTCTAAACTCATTAACGTGCATCGCCAAGTTAAATAAAAAATAATGATAACTTTCAAGTAAAAACATAAGAATTTCAGATGTGCGTTCATAAATTTATGTGATTAACATATAGTGCTTTAATTTCATATTCTATTACATTGTTTTGTGTTTCACATAATGTGTAATGTTAAGATGTTTAATTAATTCACTTAGCAAGTGTTAGTTACTTGTATTGTGCGTTTAAAGTTTAAAGGCTCAGAAGAAGCGTGTTTAAAAAAGTTGCCTCACGGAAGTTTGAATGAAGGTCGTCGTAGCACGACTTATTTATGAAATATTGCAGTGGCAACATTACCCTTTCCCCCCTATGCTTCTCAGCACTTCCACATGGCCGAGTGCCACTGTGTTTACTAAATGTGTGCTCAAGTGCGCTACTCTTGTTACTTGCTTACACGCCCGATGCCTGCCTTAAAGCATAGTGAAATTAATGTGTTAAATATTGAGGAAACCTTCAAGCACTTCCCTCGCGAAAATTTCAATACGAAAACGGGATTGAATGATCACAGTCTGATCCAAGCAGTACGGAGATCCGGAAGCTTAGCCAACTTCCGTGGTGCCAGACGTACTAGAGCTACGCTGGACCAGTAATTAATTTGATCTGCCGACTGTTGGAGAACATGTAAGGATGGCAGACTTAAGCGAAATGACAAGGGTTATTAACGAAATGGAAAACAGGGCTAGGGACACACCCACTTAGGCTGTGAAGGTCAAATCCAGAGTTTACCCACATTCGCTAAGTCTTTATGTAGTCTTTACCTAGGAGATCACACAAAATGCTTCGTTTTGCGCACGAGAGCGGAACTTTTGGGGTATTTTCGGGATGCCTACCTGAACCTTGGATGCCTGCCCTTTGCTCTACTGAGCTGTTGAGGTGATTCCAGGCAGTATGAGCTCTCTGGGATGAGTTGGACTTTAACTGTGGATCCTGAACGTGAAACAGTATTATGACTCGGATGTTTTACTGTGGGTCTTATATGCGTCACAGTACCTGGAAGACACTTTCCTTTCCTACCTCCTTGGAGTAAGCCATTAAGTTCAGATTTTTTCCTTTCCCGTATTTTATCTCTTGTGTTTGGAAGAAGTGATAACGATTATTGAAATTTTATATTGTAATATATATTGAAGCAAACGTTGTGCAAATTTGTTCTAGTGGTATAGTACTTTTCACAATGTATCACTTTCACAAGAAATTTCAAATAATTTTTTTATAATTAAAAATAAGTGAATATATGTGCACACAGCACAGGCCATATGCAATGAAGGATATTGCAGCAAAGAATAATTATATTATTAAATTTATATACGATTGCTAACTTCGAGAATGAAATAAAATATTAATATTATTATTTTGTCTGTAATTACGTGCTGAAGTAACTAATTTTATAAAAAATTACGAACAGAATCTTGTACGGCTAGGCGCACCCTATAATATAAATCTGACGAAAGAGGAATTAAATTCGTAAAATACTTTCGCAAGTGTAATGTAATTGAAAAATGGGGCACTATGTAAAAACATTCATGAAAATCATAATAATTATAATTACGATCTGCTTAGTAATTTTGTAATTATTAAAGCGACCAAGATACAGCAGCCAGGTGCGTGGAACAAATGGACAGCTCTCTGTACCGACGTCGCGTCGTTCACGACGACACGACGCGACAACGCGCTTTTCAAAACAAGTGACAACGCCGCAGTTTACATTCTTTCCACACCAAGTAACACATCTTACATCTCCAAGTTCACTAACTTCAACACACACACCCGGCATGGACAAACAGAAAAACAAAACAAGGCAAACAGCCGTATACACAGGCACGCACGAAATGTCGACAGTCACAGATTACAATGCATGCAATTATTAGTTCTACTTGTGTTAACACTTCGGCGATCAGAGCGCAATACAATTTAAATGGAAAGTTAAGTAATAATTCAAATACAAAGACCTTTTAGGTAAACGTTGCTTGTAACAAGAGATTAATTTTGTTTAAAAATAAAAGGAATTCCACAAAATTGCATAATTTATTAATACAAAAAGTGGTATTACATACATTTATTGTCAAAACTTGTAAAGTTGTAATACGTTTGTTACCGCATTGAGAAAAAATATTCATAGCAATAATTTTTCTAAAATTATATTTTATATCATAAAATACTGTCATATATTAATTGTTGAAATCATTTAATATTATCGTTATTGCTCAAAGCTTGTACGGCGGCAAATTTAAATACTTTTGTTACACAAAAACTCAAGTATAACATTATCACTGATTAATTGCATGTTGTGCATCATCATAATCATAGAAGTAAGTTACTTAAAGAATCCCTTTCAATCCTTCCTTTTGTATTGAAATGTAGTATGAAAAGCAGCTGCACTTTCGTTTTCGGTTTTGACATTTATATAAAAAAACTGGCTGTACCCGTGGCTCCGCTTGCGTGGAATACAAAATTATTGTTTACGTTTTTTTTTTTTTTTTAATAATAAAGTTGAATTTTAGGTGATTAGTTTGCTACTAACTACGCGAGCCGACAGAGTGCTGGCCGAGCGCACGTGACTCGTGTCAACCGACTCGCGAAAAATTACTTTTTCACAAAACTTTTGATATATCGTAAAGTATAGGCGGGAATTGTATCCTGTATAGAACATTTATTATCTTCGTTAAACAGATTCCGACTTTATCCACTATTATCGTCACTGCTTATTCCTTATATACTTTACGTATCAAATATATACTAAAATCCGGCCAGAGAACATAGCTATGAAACAAAAAAAAAACACGTAAATCAGATAAGTGGTTCTCTAGTGATAAGCGCACTAACAGACAGACAGAGAGATGTTGAGTTTTATAATATGTATAGATAATGTTGGTAATAATAACATAGCGTACTACGTTTCTACACAAAATCCTTCCACGTCCTACTGTAGTGACGTCACATAGGTTAAGTGTTGATATATAGTCCACAGAACATATATATAAGTCTGGTGTTTATTGCACAGTGACACTGTTTAAAATTGTAACTTCTGTTTCGGGGTATATTATTATATGTGCAAACGTAATATTGTAATATTTATATGCAATTTTGTTAGTTCAGAAATAATGAAAAGTTTGTAAAGCCGCGTTTGACGTAGAAAATACAGAACGTCTGAGGGGCTGACGTGTTGCGTGAGCACACATTCGCGTGCGCTGCCGCGGTCGCGAGGAAGAAGCACACTTGCACACCACAGCGGAAATCCAAGTTCAAAACCACATTCTGGCACAAGAATATTCTTACAATTGTGCTCTCGAAAATTCCAAATAAGCATGGCTTGTGTCAAAAGCAGCTATTTAAAATATATACTACATGCACAAAAGTCACACTTTTTTAATTAGTAAATAAATTAAAATTCTAACAATTTGCAACAGAATGGGTTTTTATGAACTATACATACATGTATGTCCATATTTCCTTACTTATATTATTACTTTTAATGCAGTTTAAACTGAAAAAAACTCTCCAATAAATGTGGTTTAGCAGCCATATAGGTAGTGATTTAAAAAATAAATTTAAAAATGTTTAATACCCTTATGTGATTGTATAAGCCGAAACACAAACATCCCTACCATCTTTAAAACTAATATAACTTAACCTACCAAAGCCCAGCTCTTCCCAAAAAAAAAAACCTTACATTACATAAAAGCTACTAAAAGCCCGAAAAAAATCAAAATATTCTAACATAGCCTAACCTACCATTGTCCAGATAAAAACCATACTTATTCTAAGCACTCATATATCCTACATGTCTAGCATTATTTCAACAACTTTAAAAAATTTGACATGTCCAGACATCTGAAACGCACTTCAACGAGACTGCGGCTAATTATCACTTCGAGTAATATTCACCTAACACTCCCATTTGTATACGCAGCTATATTATTATAAATATGCAGGATGCTAAAGCATTCTGAAACATAGAGAAAACAGCCTGAGAATAAAACGTGTTACGTTCATAACGAAAGTACCGCCTGTATAAAATGTCGATTGAGTACGGGAGCGTACACAAAACGAAATTGTAAATATTAAAGATCAGGTTATTGCTAGTTGAACTGTAAGGAAGTAATAGGCAATAAAAAAACTGATGAACGAAAAGGTGCTCACATATATTATAGATCCAGCGTTCAATTTTATTCAGTTAAGATGTTAAAAAGGGTTCAACTTCAAAACTATTTCAGTTAATTCTTCCAAAAATTTATCCATCCCATAATGGCCTCAAATTAAAAAAATTAAAGAACTAGAAGCCTTGTTAATTTTTATTCAACTGCAGTTTGAGAAAAATGCAAAGTATTCATTCTTCAATTACGGGTGAAAACTTCGACATTGTAATCACCACGTAGGATTGAGATGGTGAATCCACTTGGCTAAGACAGCTAAAGAAACGCGGAAATGGACAGCATTAGCAGCGGTGCGACTCATGAAGACTGCGAGAAAATTAGAGGAAATGAATAACCTTGTCATTATGGCGTCACAAGCGTGGCTACGTCTCGCACTATACCTAAAGGCATTCATTTAATAGGTCTAATGCGCACGGTGCCATCCGTAACACAAGTAATTTAGTTACTCCATTGTTTTACCGTCGGAATAAGAGAGAGGTTGAAATTACTTTGTAGCACATGGCAATTAGGGTAAAGTGTAATAATTGGCAATCACGAGAGAACTTTCGCTGACTTAGCTATCATCTTGCTTTTCAGGGCAAAACACTCCCAAATTGCGTAACATACCAAAGGACTAATACGTATAAAATCTTATTAAGTATTCAAATAAAATGGATATTTGTAGTTGAAGTTTCGTAACTTAAAAGGGTTTTTTGGTTTGTAAATTCTATTTAAACAAGTTTTCGACAAAACTAATTGTTTTACAGTAGTTATCAAAATTTGAAGTGATGGTATTAATATCGAAAGTGATGCACGTATGTATGATATCAAAAGAGAAAATATATCCTCTGTGGGCGTAGTATATATGTCTGTAAAATAATCTGCCGAAGCATTTTGAGTTACTATTATATGATAAAATAAAGTGGAGAGTAGAGTGGAGAGATTTGGGCAACCATTAAGGGGGAAGTATCCTTGCAGTCTTGGATTTACGTATTTTCCTCCATAACTTAATTTTCGGAGTCGATATTTAAAAATTAAGCTAGTCAAGGCATAGGGAACGTTTTAACAGTTATTTCGAAATCCCACTTATTTTCCTTACATTTTTAATTACACATATGTAACCATAATTGATAATTACCTAATTATTTAATAATTTCAACTTTACATGGGAAAATAAAGGTATAATTTAAACCCTACAAATTAAAAAAAATTCGTTAAGTAGTCCTCGATGTCATGTCTAGCTTTGATTTATTATTTCTGGTTTGACATTTTCATTACGAAGATTTATAAGAACATTCTAAGATGGAGTGTTTCTTGAGAGCCGATATGATAAAATAAAAAAAGAAAATAAGACATAAGTAGTAGCCATAAATAGCCGGTTCTGCGCCACCTGACTATAAAATGGGGAGCGGGGAGCCATAGATAGCATTACACAGCATGTCGTTTCCTAAAAATTTCCCGAATTTCCCAAAAAAACGTTTTTTTTTCGTTTTTCTCTCGAAATAGGTCGTTTTTTCCGTAAATGTCCCTGTTTTCCCTAAAATTATCGAATTTTTCCAACAAAAGCCATTGTTTTTCTCTTTTCACACTCAGCTGCAGGCGGCTCCCAACAGAAACGCCCGCCATCACGCCAGAGATAGTATGCTACAGCACGTCTTTCCCCAAAAATTTCCCTTTTTTCCCGAAAATTACCAAGATTCCTTCAAAAATTTTCCCCACGCATGCATCCCAGCGCAGGATGCGAGGCTCTCGTCGCCAAACGTGAGGCAAACAAAAATATTGAATAAAAAAAAAATTTTAAAATTTATGTTAAATTTTTATTAAAATATTTAATTAAAAAATTTTATTAAAATATTTTATGAAAATGTAATAGCATACAACTCAGAGAGTTAACATAAGGTTCAAAGTTTCGTGTGTGTAAGTCAACGGCATCACACGAAGCTCTCGTACTGGCTGCATTTAAAGTCGAACGTAAGGTTCAAAGTTTTGTGTGTAAGTGAAAGACATCACACGAAGCTCACATACCAGCAGAATTGAGGTTTGATGCCAGCGGCTTACTTATTGCAAGATGTCAAATATTCGTGACCCTAATTTCCGAATAGTATAAGATATAGTCACCAAATTTGTAACATATGAAACACCCCCGATGCCGAAAATTATCACAGAGTCATTTAGCACCTATGCGAAATTATAAGGATAGTTGGCCGTTATTCCCGAACTGTTTAAGGCACAACCGTCAAATTAATAACATAGACATCACCCCCAGCCAGGAAAATTAACAAATGGTCATTTACGCCCTATATCAACTTATGTGCATAGTTGCCTGTAATTCCCGAACCGTTTAAGGTACAACCGTCAAATTCATAACATAGACATCGCCTCCGACAAGGAAAATTAACACATGTTAATTTAAGCCCTATGCTTACCTATAAGTACAGTTGGTCGTAATTTCCAACCCGTTTAAGATATAGGCGTCAAATGTGTAACATAATCATCACCCCCGACATCAAAAATTATCACAGAGTCATTTAGCACCTATGCGAAATTATAAGGATAGTTGGCCGTTATTCCCGAACTGTTTAAGGCACAACCGTCAAATTAATAACATAGACATCACCCCCAGCCAGGAAAATTAACAAATGGTCATTTACGCCCTATATCAACTTATGTGCATAGTTGCCTGTAATTCCCGAACCGTTTAAGGTACAACCGTCAAATTCATAACATAGACATCGCCTCCGACAAGGAAAATTAACACATGTTAATTTAAGACCTATGCTTACTTATAAGTACAGTTGGTCGTAATTTCCAACCCGTTTAAGATATAGGCGTCAAATGTGTAACATAATCATCACCCCCGACATCAAAAATTATCACAGAGTCATTTAAGCCCTATGCGAACTTATAAGCATAGTTGGCTGTAAATCCCGAACCTTTAAGGTACAAACGTCAAATCCATAACATATACATCGCCTCCGTCAAGGAAAATTAACAAATTATCATTTAAGCCCTATACTTACTTATAAGCATAGTTGGTCGTAATTTCCAACCTGTTTAAGGTATAACCGTCATACTCATAACATAGGCATCGCCTCCGACAAAGAAAATTAGCAAATTATCATTTAAGCCCTATGCTTACTTATAAGCATAGTTGGCCGTAATTCTCAAACCGTTAAGGTACAACCGTCAAATTCATAACATAGACATCGCCTCCGACAAGGAAAATTAACATATGGTCATTGAAGCCCTATGTGAACTTATAATCATGGTTGGTAGTAATTTCCAACCCATTTAATATATAGGTGTCATATTTGTATCATACATATCATCCCCAACATCGAAAATTATGACAGAGGCATTTAGGCCTTATGCGAACTTAAAAGCATAGTTAATCATAATTCCCGAACCACTTAAGGTACAACCATCAAATTCATAACATAGACATCGCCCTCAGCAAGGAAAATTAGCATATGGTCATTTAAGCACTATGTGAACTGTATGACATCAGGAGGACATCATGTGACCAGGGTAACGGCAGGAGGTCGATGTCGTTTGTCCAGCGTGATGGTCGGCAACATGCGGCCGGACCTGGGTGATGGCGAGCGAGGTCGGCATCGTGTGGCCGGACCTGGGTGATGGCGAGCGACGTGGGCGTCGAGCAGCGAGACCTGGGTGGCAGTGAGCGGGGTCGACATCGCGCCGCCGAACCTCGTTGACGGAATACATCGGTGAAAAAAATTATAATCTTTGGTACCATGTAACTGATTAACAACAACAGGAACAGGAGGGTTATCTCAGAGTCTTCCCTACCATATACAATTATAAAGGAGCCTAACATGTTATGCAAGGCTCTCAAAAGTATCTCAACACTGTCGAAACTGATAGCTAATACTAAGGGATGCCACTATTCACAATGATAAATGAGCCTATCATGTTACTCAAGGCTTTCGAAAGTGTCTCATAATTGGTGGCCTATCATAAAGAACGATACCGTGCACAACGATAAAGGAGCCTAACATGTCACGAAAGGCTTTCAAAAGTATCATGGACACTGCGACGAAGTGCGCAGCATAACATAAAGGAAGCTACCGAACACTTCAACAATGTGTAAGGCATAACATAAAGAACACGCAGTGATGCTTGACATAACATAAAGGACGTCTCTGTGACTCGAGGCATAACATGAAGGATGTCGACGTGGCACATGGTGTAACATAAAGAACGTCGCCAAACACTTTAACGATGTGCGCAGCATAATATGAAGGTCGCTGCAGTGCACTTCAACAACGGGCACAGCATAACATAAAGGTTGGCGCCGAACATTTCTAAGATGCGCGCAGCCTAACATAAAGGTTAAAGCCGAACACTAAGACGAATCGCGAGGCAGAACATAAAAGGTGCTGCAGTACACTTCAATGGCACATACAGCCCAACATACAGGTTGACACCGATCACTATGACGAAACACGGGGGTATAACACAAAGGATGCTGGAGTACACTTCAACGACATGTACAGCATAAAATAAAGGATGCTGCAATACACTTCAACGATGGGTACAGCCTAACATAAAGGATGAGCCCAACACCGCGACGAAGCACGCTGCCTAACATAAAGGATGCTGATGTATACTTATATGCATGCACGAACACATATACACATACATGCGCACACATATATAGATATACACGGGTTATCCCAGAGTCTCCCCAACCCTACACAACGATAAAGGAGACTAACATATTATGCGAGGCTCCCAAAAAAAATTTATCGCCACTGTTGAAGCTGGTACTCTATCCTAAAGGATGCTAACATACACAACGTTAAAGGAGCCTAACATGGTATGAAAGGCTCTCGAAAGTGTGTCTGCACTGGTGAAGCTAGGCACCGATCATAAAAAAAGCTACCATACACAACGATAAAGGAACCTAACATGTTACACAAGGCTCACGAATGTGACTCGTCATCGGTAGCAAATCATAAACAATGTGGTCGTGCAAAACAATAAGGGGGCCTAAAATGTTATGTAAGGCTCTCGAAAGTATCTCGGATAATGCGACGAAGCGTGGCATAACATAAAGGATACTGCCGAACACTTCAACGACATGCTGGGTGTAACATAAAGGACATCGTCGTGAAGCATGATGTAACATAAAGAACATCGCCGTACACTTTAACGACTCGTGGGGCATTACATAAAGGTCGCTGCAGTGCACTACAACAATGTGCACAGCATAACATAAAGGATGATGACGAAAACTTATATGATGCGCGCGACCTAAGGTTGACGTCGAACACTGCGATGAAGTGCGTAGCCTAAAATAAAGGATGCTGACAGACACTTCTACGAATGCGTGCACACTTACACACACACATGCATGCACACATATATACATATGCACACACACACAAACATAAAAATGTATGCATGCACAGACATGTATACATGGGTTATCCCAGAGTCTTCCCAAACATACACAACAATAAAGGAGCCTAACATGTTATGTGAAGCTCTCAAAAATGCCTCGATACTGTCGAAGCTGGTAGCATATCCTAAAGGATGCTAACATACACAACGATAAAGGAGCCTTACATGGTATGCGAGGCTCTCGAAAGTCTCTGCATTGGTGAATCTAGTCGCCTATCATAAAGACATTACCATACACAATGATAAAGGAACCTAACATTTTACACAAGGCTCTCGAAAGTGTCTCGTCATCGTTAGACTATCATAAATAACACTGCCTTGCACAATGATAAAGGGACATTTACATGTTACGAGAGGCTCTCAAAACTCTCGTCACTAACAAAGCTGACAGCCTAACATAAAGGACACTGCCATACATTACGATAAAGGGACTTAAAAATGTTTTGCGAGCCTCTCGAAAGTGTCTCGTCACTAGCAAAGCTGACAGCCTTACATAAAAGACATCTATATACATAACGATAAAGAAGCCTAACATGTTATGCGAAGCTCATGAAAGTGTTTCGTCATGGACGACCTATCATAAATAACACTACCGCGCACAATGATAAAGGAGCCTAACATATTATGTGACACTTATGAAAGCGTATCGTCATCGACAACTTATCATAAATAACACTTGTGCACAACATTAAATAAGCCTAACATGTTACATGAGGTTTGAGGTTTACAAAAGTAATTAGTCATCAGCAGCAAATCATAAAGAACGCTGCCGGCCACGCATAACGTTAAAAAAGCCTAACATGTTATGCAAGGCTTACAAAAGTGATTTGTCATTGGCACCAAATCTTAAAGAACGCTACTGAGCACAACGATAAAGGAGATTAACATGTTATGCGAGGCTCTCGAAAGTGTCTCGTCATCGACAGTCTATCATAAATATCACTACCGCACACAATTATAAAGGAGTATATAAAAAATATTGTGTGAGACTTACATACACCAATAAAGGGACCTAACATGTTATGCGAGACACTCGAAAGAATCTCGGACGAAGCTGGTAGCCTATCATAAAAAACGTTAACATACACAACGATAAAGGGAGCTAACATATTACGCGAGGATCTCGAATGTGTCTCAGCACTGACAATGCTGGTGGCATATCATAAAGGATGCTTCCACATACAATGATAAAGCTACCTAACATGTTATGCAAGGTTCTCGAAAGAGTCTCGAACATAGCTGGTAGCCTATCATAAAGAACATTACCATACACTACGATAAAGGGGCCTAACATGTTATGTGAGGCCCTCGAAAGTGTCTTGTCACAGACGAAGTTGGTAGCTTATCATAAAGGATGCTACCACATACACACTCTCGAACCATTAGTCACACAACAGAGTCATCACAGCTACATGCTAATGCAAGCAGATATAAAAATATAATTATAAAACAAATAGTTATATACATTTAACAATCTATATATACTATGAAGTATTATATGAGCAATGTATACAGTACAGTATGTTAGCGAAGAAATTTCAGTTGTAAAGTATGTGAACAATAAGGTCAACACAACTATACACTGATACAAAAAATAATATAAAATATTATATAATATAATAATATTATATAGCATAAAAAAATTAAAACAAAAATGTTTATCAGTGTATATACATATATAAGCATGCATCATATACAATGAATTTAATTCCATTGTCGAGCATGGTGGAGGAAAGCAGATTGTTACTACTACATTCATCTAATACGAGTATGTACTCTGTAGCAGTGAGAAGCCCTGAGGAGACACTACAACCAATACAGTATCAATGTTACTATTGTGATTGTATACTCTGCTGCAATAAGAAAATGAAATTGATGGTTGAAGACGTACCAACTACAACATGGTCAACAGCAAGGGGTCCTGAAGAGTCGATGCAAGCAGTACGACATCAATGTTACTAGTGTGGAAATACTTTAAGCACAAGCTATAGTTCACACCATTATGAAAGTTGTCATTGAATATTCAGTCTAGCATACAAAGTGTTCCCCTGTGATAACTTTGATGCCATGTTTACCCGAAGTGATAACCTGTATATACATAATAATACATGCAAAGGTCATGTTTGTAGTTCATCGCGAAGCGAGTGCAAGTATTGCGGCAAGACATTGAGCAAGAGCAGCTGGACAAATTACATGAAGATAGCAACTGCAAATTTGCTATCGTCTACAAGACCTACCCATGTGATAACTGTCGTACAGTATATTCGAATAAGGATGGCTTGAATGTTCACAACAGATATTGTTCTTCTTTCAAAACAGAAAGCATAAATGTTTCGCTCGAATGAAGAAGAATATGAGAGTATGTATCAAATATGATTATGTATTCATATTATGTCAACTCTGTAAATTAAGGTAAACATATGTAAATNAGTATGTAAATTCTTTCTGTGTTATTCATTTACCTTAACCCTCTCTGTTATTAAGTTTACCTCCACCACTGAGAAAAAACCCATATTTGTGAAACATCTGAAATATAATTAATAGTTTTTGTTTATTGTCAAGTCTCGAAATCAGTTCACTATCGATGGGTCGCTTGAGCAATACGTACAGAAGCTCTCACTACTGGCAACGAAAATGATAACATAAATAAATAAATAAATTAAATATGTCCTAAGCATAGTATGCTATAATTTCCGAACAAAATAAATATGAAAAACATGTACAATGAGGTCAGAAAGTCATGGGATAGCAATATGCAAATATACAGATGGGGTTAGTATCACACACGAAATGTATAAATGGGAAGTGCATTGGTGGGGCTTTCATTTCTATCCAAGCGATTCATGTGAAAAGGTTTCTGGCATGATTATGGTCACACGACTTGAATTAACAGACTTTGAACGCAGAATGGTAGTTGGAGCTCGATGCATCGAACATTCCATTTCGGAAATTGTTAGGGAATTCAACATTCCGAGAGCCACAGTGTCAAGAGTGTGCCGAGAATACCTAAATTCAGGCATAACATCCCATCATAGACAACACAGTTGCCGACCACCTGCACTTAATGACCGAGACCAACGACGTGTGCGCAGAATCGTCAGTGTTAACAGACAATTAACACTGCGTGAAATAACCGCAGGAAACAATGTGAGACATACGACCGACGTGTCTGTCAGGACAGTGCAGTGAAATTTGTCTTTACTGGACTATGCCTGTTGAAGACGGACTCGAGTGCCTTTACTAACAGCACGACATCGCCTGCAATGCCTCTCCTGGGCTCGTGACCATATCGGTTGGACCCTAGATGACTGGAAAACCGTGACTTGGTCAGATGAGCCCTGATTTCAGTTGGTAAGAGCTGATGGTAATGTTCGAGTGTGGCGCAGACCCCACGAATCTATGGACCCAAGTTATCAACATGGAACTGTGCAAGCTGGTAGTGGCTCCATAATGGTGTGGGCTGTTCTTCCATGGAATGGACTGGGTCCTCTTGTCCAACTGAACAGATCATTTACTGGAAAGGGTTATGTTCAGCTACTTGGAGACCCCTTGCAGCCATCATGGCCTTCGTGTACCCAAACAACGATGGGCTTTTTGTGGATGACAATGCGTCATGTCACCGGGCCACAACTATTCGCGATTGGTTTGAAGAACATTCTGGACAATTCCAGCGAATGATTTGGTCACCAAGATCGCCCGACATGAATCCCATCGAACATTTATGGGACATCGTCGAGAGGTCAGTTCGTGCACAGAATCCTGCACCGGCAACATTTTCGCAATTATGGACATCTATAGATGCAGCATGGCTCAATATTTATTCCAGGTACTTCCAACGACTTGTTGAGTCCATGCCATGTCGAGTTGCTGCACTTCGCAGGGCAAAAGGAGGTCCAACATTTTATTAGGAGGTATCCCATGCCTTTTGTCACCTCAGTGTATATGTAAATAAAATCCAGAATTGATAACTTACACAAAGATCTTCGCGGCTTCGACGATGGCAAAGCCATCGCCAAATCTGCTGAAGACGGGAGCATGCTCCCATCTTCAGATGCGAAGTTCCTACGATTTTTCTGTGATTTTTTGGAGGTCAAGGTCAAGGTCAAATTATTTACCTTCGTACATACCATGTCAGTGATAAAAGGTCAAGGCCAAGGTCAATTCATTTTCTTACATGCATACTATGTCGGTAATTAAAGGTCAAGGTCAAATTTTAAAAAAATCGAATGCAGGTCAAGATCAAGGTCAGCAGAAAGGAGGAGTCAGCAGGGAGTTGTCAGCAGCAGGGAAGAGTCAGCAGGGAGGAGTCAGTACGTGCATGGTTATGACTAATGATAAAATATGCATGTATGTATACCATTTATATGTTATCTGTGTGTTCGGCATCAACCTTTATGTTAGGCTACATGCATCGTTGAAATATTCGGCGCCAACCTTTATGTTATGCTGTGCTCGTTGTTGAAGTTCACTGCAGCTACCTTTCTGTCATTCCACGCACATCGTTAAAGTGTATGGCGGCAGTCTAAATGTTACACCACGTGCCACTGCGACGTTCTTCATGTTATGCCTCGAGTCACGGTGACGTCCTTTAGGTTATGTTATGCGTCACTGCGACTTTCTTAATGTTATGCCTTTCGCGCCGTTCAAGTGTTCGGTAGCGTCCTTTATGTTATGTAGCGTGCCTCGTCGCAGTGTCCGATATACTTTCGAAAGCCTCGCGTAACCTGTTAGGCTCCTTTATTGTTGTGCACAGTATTGTTCTTTATGATAGGCTACCGAACATGAGTACTTTCGAGAGCCTTGAGTAACATGTTAGGCTCCTTTGACGTTGTGTAAAGTAGCATCCTTTAGGATTAGCTATCAGCTTCGACAGTGTTGAGATACTTTTGAGAGCCTTGCATAACATGTTAGGCTCCTTCATAATTGTGTATGGTAGGGAAGACTCTGAGAGAACCCACCTGGTGTTGTTGTTAATCATTTAGGTGGGACCAGAGTTACTAATTTTTTTCAGCAACGCCTGCCATCAACGAGGTTCGGCCACACGACGTAGACCACACTCGCTGTCTCCCAGGTCTGGCCGCACGACACCGACCTCGCTCGCCGTCACCAAGGTCCGGCTGCATGATGCCGATCGTCACCCTGGACACACTACGTTGACCTCCTGACATGATCCAGTTCACATAGGGCTTAAATGACAATATGTTAATTTTCCTTGCCAGGGGATGATGTCTATGTTATGAATTTGACGTTTGTACCTTAAATGGTTCGGGAATTACGGTCAACTATGCTTATAAGTTCGCATAGGGCCTAAATGACTCTGTGATAATTTCGGTGTCGGGAGTGATGCATATGTTACAAATTTGGGGCCTACATCTTAAACAGGATGGAAATTACGACCAGCTATGATTATAAGTTAGCATAGAGCTTAAATGACCATTTGTCAATTTTCCTTGTCGGAGGCGAGGCCTATCTTATGAATTTGACAGTTGTACTTTAAACAGGTTGGAAATTACGACCAACTATGCTTATAAGTTAGCATAGGGCTTAAATAATAATTTGTTAATTTTCCTTGTCGGAGGCGATGTCTATGTTTTTAATTTGACGTTTGTACCTTAAAACGTTCGGGATTTACGGCCAACTATGCTTATAAGTTCGCATAATGCTTAAATGACTCTGTGATAATTTTTTATGTAGAGGGTGATGATTATGTTACAAATTTGACGCCTATATCATAAACGGGTTTGAAATTATGACCAACTGTACTTATAAGTAAGCATAGGGCTTAAATTAACATGTGTTAATTTTCCTTGTCGGAGGCGATATCTATGTTATGCATTTGACGGTTGTACCTTATTAAACGGTTACGGAATTACAGCCAACGATGCCTATAAGTTAACATAGGACTTAAATGAACATTTGTTAATATTCCTTGGCGGGGGTGATGTCTATGTTATTAATTTGACGGTTGTACCTTAAACGGATCGGGAATAACGGCCAACTATGCTTATAAGTTCGCATAGTGATTAAATGAGTCAGTTATAATTTTCGGTGTCGGGGGTGATGCATATGTTACAAATTTGGTGACTATATCTTATACTATTTGGAAATTAGGGTCACGAATATTTGACATCTTTTTTTAATTAATCAGTATCACTTTGTAAGATATTCACTGCAATCATTATATATTCCCAGAAAACGGGAGTACTTGAATGAAGAGCGAAATTTTTGTGTTTTAGAGTGACAAAATTTCTTATTCTGCATATAAAAAAACGGATTACATATTTCACTGAGCAGTTCACCCCGAGTATTTAGTATGGGGGAAATCACAAGCAACTCTACCGCCAAGTTTGTCTTGGTAATTACTTCCTAATTAAACAGTAATCAGTATAAACAAATATTGTTTGTATTTAGAATACACTAGTAGTCTCGAGTTAGCTGACTTTAAACTCAAACACAAACTCTCCAAAGCTCTCCAGAAACATCTTGCAAGCGCTTGAGAAATGATTTGAAATAGTCCCCAAAATCTGAGGCAAGGCACTTGCTTCATGGCGTAATGTGTTTCTTGTCGTACGAAAATGGAGAAACCATAATTAAACTTTCTTGTGAATCACAACTACATATCACAATACTTTCTCAGTTGTTTCCAATTTTGTATAGACTGCTTACTAATGCAACAAATATTTATCAGTATATTCATTATTCTGCTTCTTATAAGAATGATTATTCAAGCTGTGCCAAAGATACGTGTGTTTGTGTTAATTTTGTTTATAAATTTTGCATAATATCCAAAGTTTTGTGCCCCGTGTCTGAATAAGCTAACTACAAAAGGATTGCGATAACATAACAAATGTAACAAGTCCCGTAAAGAGAATCAAATACATTTTTTTACCAAAAGCGTTTTCAATTTTATGAAGTTTTGTAAATTAGATATAAAGTTCAACTAGAAAATAAAATACAAGTGGGCTTCTCGCATTCCAAATGTATTGGTCGAAGTGCATAATATACAGTATTTTAACAATTATTTGTGCAGCCAGGTGATAGGTGCAACATGAGGCGGGTATTTGACCTATCGGAACTAGGTTTTCAGAGGATTGTCTTCCCTAAAGTCATCACACAAAAAGCGACTTTGTGATAACGACCCGATGCAACACATAAGTGTGAAAAAATTGGTCTATCCTCATAAAACTACCACTGCCCGAAAGGAATTACACACTAAATCTGTATCAGTGATTTCAGTCAGTAGAATTATGTTACTTAATCTTCACGTTGTTTTCAAAAGTATTAAATAATAAACGTTAAGCTATTTATACGTAAAAACACAAGATGCTATTACCATTAACGGAAGTAAGTGTCGACATTTGCATTATCATGGTTCTAAAAATTGTACTGTAAACTGTGATAGAAGAAGAGCGGATTTCATTATCGCTCACTGCTCCAAATATAAATAAGAGTAAAATAAATAATAACAATTTTGAGAAATGCACTCTTAATCTGAATCTGTGTGAAATTCACTATTTCCATCAGTTAACAGTGTCTGGCTGATTCAACGGTCACTTCTGTGTATTTAACTGATGGATAAGTGAAAAATTCCACTTTTTCTACACTTATTGATTCAGTGACATTTTCCACTGATTCATCAGCCATTTTATTTAATGTTTTTCAGTGATTTGTCTTTTTACTGATGGATCAGTTAAACAACATCTTAGAATGGCCTACAAACTACGTGTAAAAATGGCCATTTAACAAAGTGCATCAAATGAAATATCAACGCATAATCTTACAAAATCATTATAAAAAACTTAATAAAATGTTAATATAGAGTTTTATAACACAATTTTACAAGGTAACATTAACAGTCAGTATTTAATTTTGTTTTCACGTCTGTGATTTCGTTTAGGTCTACATATAATCATCACAGCTCTCGTTTTTAAGGCATTTAATGTCGTGAAGTGAGTGCATTCATGCGCACTATTTGCTTTACCAATCCTAACGTTACCAATTAAAACTAAAAACGAAAAAAAAGGATTACAATTTAAAAATACATACTTTATGTGAAGAAATAAAACACATATATTTTCATATCTAGTGTCAACGGAGGTCTCTTAGCTGCTCTGCTCTCGTCGCTCAAGGGCAAAGTGGCCGACTTGTAGTCGGAGGGTCGGGAGTTCGCACCCTTGTTCCTCCGCGGCAGATTTTCAGTTCGCATGTCACGCACATGCGTACTGTGAATTTGTCATCAAGTCGGTCTAACTTGCTCTCGTCAAACGTCACAAACACACACTGTCAAATGTCACACACACTCTGTCCAGCGGCAAATGTATCGGTCGATATGTTAATAAAAGGAACAAGCAAGGAAAGAACATTAATAACGCAGTACGTTGTAGAGTAAGACAGACCCCAATGTAATCTGCTGATCACGTCGACTTTACCTTTCACATGTACATATTTACACAGTACAGAAAGGCTGCTTCTGAGTTTCGTGTCATTCTTGTGACTACACCATCTTGCGAACGAACGTTTTCTAAATTGGCTCAAGTGAAATGTAAGCTTAGGTCAACAATGAACCGAGGTCGATGAATTACTGTATGCTTCATTTCCTCGAAACACAACTTATGACAAAGGAAATTAAATTTTTTTTTTGTTTATGGTTCAGAAGTTTGAGTTTACTTGTAGTATATACATTAATTACTGTATATATTTGCA
>NQII01011276.1:0-25880 GCA_002778355.1 Clitarchus hookeri
ATGAGGGAAGTTATTCCACCAGACAAGATGCTTGCCTTGACTCTAACGAGTTAAATAGATAACTATATAATATTTATATTTCTTTTTGTATATTAGCATATTATTATTATTAAAAGGGGTTGCATCAAGAGTACATACAAACCCTGTTGTTAAATTTGTTATTTCTATTGCAAGCCACTGCCCACTTTTTAGTAATGTCTTTCAGAATCTAAACTATTTCATATCACTGCCTCAACATAGTAACTTAAAACATCACATTACAACACAGCAACAGATGAAAAATGTTTTACTTTGAGCCAATTAAAATGTCTCTTTACCACCATGTCCTTACTTTTGCCTTTAAACTAACATCATGGAGGGTGGGCAACAACAAAGAGGGAGAACATGTCCATGACTTCACCATACCTTGTAATGACGCAATATTCTTAATTTTTTGGGACACGGATGTAAAATTCTTTTGTGTGTATTTAGCTTTGTGGAACGCTTCGTAATATTTTAACAGGTTTCAAGTTAAAGCCGCAGCAGACGTCCGTCTAGTTTCGAAAGTTGTTGTTTTGGTTATGCGGGACGTGACGTTCGGTTCTCTGGAAGTGGATGGTGTCAACAGTTTTAGTTTACGATAACATGTTGTGAGCGCGGGACACAAGGTAGTAGGGGGGGATAGGCCTGCCTAATATATACTGGTGGTGCCTGTCGCAGAAAAAGAAAGTCACCAACCGTCGAAGTAGACGCGTCGGGCGTGAGAAGACGCACCAGCCCGAAAGGGCGTGGGTCGTTAGGGTGCCAGGAGGGAACGAACATCCCTCCTGCCTTCGTAACTTAGTCTTGCGAGGCAAGTTTGAGACATTAATAAACTGTAAACTACTGTGGCGCTGTTTTCTGCACTGGTATAACTAATTGTGAAAGTTCGTACTCTGCAAACTGGAAAGTCGTCTGTGCACTGTGAAACTTCAATGATAAATAAAGTATAAAGCAAACTAATCTGGAACTTCTTCTTTTTAANGGCGTCACCTGGTACTGAGTCTCGTATTCTACCTTCTGATCTAGTCGAGGGCAAGATGTGGCAACGTAAACATCGGCCAGCTAACAATGATGGAACGTTACCACCTCATTTCATTATGCATTGAGTGATGTAGCATTTGCTTGTATTGCCTTCTTAATTCAACTGTGTGCACATTTGTGAATTATGAATGTAGTCTGAAACTTTAGAGTATTTGTGTACTGACTATGCAGGGTGTTCCCTGAATATTTACAATTTGGTGTCTTCATTCAAACCTGGTAAATTATTTTTGGATACTTGTTATATCACAGTGTTTTATTATGTATGTGGTGAAGTATTACTGAGACTTGTAGCAATGGCTGAGGAAAGACAATATTTTTTTGTCAGCAGTTTGTTATGACACATTTGGAAATAACAAACACAAAAATTTCCAGTGTAAGTAGGCACATGCATTTCTTTTATGGACCCAATTTGTTTCTGCAGATCAAGAGAAGTGTGGTTGCACACATTTCTGCACCATTCCTTTATGAAGTATGAGCAAAATGAGCATGAAAAGTAAAGGTTATTTTTGGCAGCCGCTCCATGCAAAAGCTACCTACGATTTGTGCACCATTTCAGCATGAGTTATAACAAAGTTATGTGCACATGAATCACGAATACAGAGCAGAAAGAAAAAATCCTATGATGGCCAATTTGAAGTGAATTTCTTTTATGAACAAACTGAGACAAGTTTGTATAAAAACTCTTATTTAATTTAATACCTTTAAACTAACTCTACAAATATTTAAGAGATCGCACCCCTCGTTGGTCATACTTAAAAGCCTGGTTAACAAGAAACATTTGATAATTTATATTGAATACACACACCTATACAGAAAAGTGCGGTAATTATGCAGTTTAGCGGCTTTTCTGAACAAAACGTCCTAGACCTACAAAAGTAGCATTAATGGGTTCTGCACAGCTTATCTTCTTCATATTTACGAGGGGGTCAAGTTAAAATAAGTAGAACATATTTTAAAAAAATTAACAAAATTGCGAAATGTACGAGCAGTTTGGCTGGTCTGTTTGCGTTGATCACCATTATTAATGGCCGTGCATTGCTGATCCGATGGTACCTAGCGGCCACGGATGTCATTACAGGCATTTTAACTGTCAATTTTTAAGTAGGTCAGTAGGTATTGCACCTTTGACAGGATGTTCTGTGCATTATATTCGCCTATGAACGAGTACTTCAGTGCGTAATATTCATGGTAATTATTAAGTTTAGGGGCTTTTATGAAAAAAACAAAAAAAGTTCAAAATTATATATTTCTACTCCACTAATCTCGTAGAACACGAATATACTAGGGGCGTAGCTTTAAAATAAGTACAACATATTTAACAAAATTGAACAAAATTGTGAAATGAGCAGTATAGCCAGTTTGTTTACGTTTCTGAACGAAACGTCCTAGACCAACAAAAGTTGCATTAATGGGTTCTGCACAACTTACCTCATTCATATTCAAGAGGGCGTAATGTTAAAATGAGTAGAACATATTAAAAAAACTTGCAAAATATGTTTGTTTACGTCTATTAACGTCAGAGGAATTATACCAGCCCCCTACCTAGGTGAGTCAATTTACATTCTTTTGGTGTGTTTTACGGTTCCTTTAAATCCCTACAATCCTACATTTGTAGTTTCGTGTAAAACCCAAGCATCCTAGGTTGGTGTAAAACCCTAATATCCTAGGTTAGTGTAAAACCATACAATCCTAGGTTAGTGTAAAATCCAAAAATCCTAGGTTAGCGTAAAACCCAAAAATCCTAGGTTAGTTTAAAAATGTAAAATACTGATTCGCCCATTGTGGGGTTAGGTTCTGTTAGGTTAGGTGGGCACATATTACGAAATTAGTCTGACTTTAATGCCCCTAGTATATTTGTGTTCTGCATCATTAGTAGAGTGGAAATATACCATTTTCCATTAATTATTTTTATTTTTACAGAAAAGCCCCTAAATTTAATAATTACCAAATTCGCGAATGTGGAGTTTTAGTGGAGCATGGTGTTTCGCCGAGTGAGGTAAGGTTGAATTGGCTGTTGACAGAGGAACTGTACCAGCTGCCTTCTAGGTAAGTTAAATGATATTCTTTAAGTGTGTTTTACGGTTCCTTTAAATCCCTAAAATCCTACATTCGTAGTTTAGTGTCAAACCCTACAATCCTAGGTTAGTGTAAAACCCTACAATCCTAGGTAGGTGTAAAACCCTACAATTCTAGGTTAGTTTAGTCATACGTTAATGATCCTAGTATATTCGCGTTCTACGTAATTGGTACAGTGGAAACATACCACTTTTCGGGGGTTTTTTTGTTTTACAGAAAAGCCCCTAAACTGCATAATTACCTTAAATTACCATAAGAGAACAATTACCCACAATTACGTACCTTCTAGAATGTAACCAGAATACAAAAAAGCATCGGGGCAAAAATCAATCAGGCCAAAAATACTATCGCTATTTGGAATTTCTTTCACCCCGTTTTTCGGAAAGCACTAAATAACAACCACTTTAAATGGGAAAAATAATGTACAAGCAGTTGTGTTTGATATACGACGCAGAGATTCAAATATGACACCTACTATACACTAACAGAAATACCATTACAGCTTTATAAGAAATTTTACAAACTAACTCACCCGGTCCAGCACTTGCTACATGGCTTATGGCTTCGAATTCTCTTGTAACAGGATTTCCAGGAAGAACACTTGACAACTGTGATACAGTGTTGCTGACCGTCGAATAAAGTTTGTTTATAACATCCATCCCAGTAAGCTACAAATCCTGTAATCAAACGAAACTATCAACCTAAAATACAAAAGATCTAGGGGAGGAAATCAACAAACTAACATAACCTCGGTAAAATCAAAATTTTACTCAGCGAAAATAAAGGAATTCTACTTACAAGAAAACAAAATGCTGTTAATATTACTTCATTTCATTTATACATATGTATTTCGACAACATTATTTCCACGGCATATTAAACCATCCAAAATCATGACAAAAAATGCAATAATCTGACAGCAGAACACAATTTTCATGCATCCAACCTTACATGCTCCTTGCAGCCAACCCAGGATTATATTCTTAGTATAGCCAGTATGCGTGTTTTCGGAGCTGGTAAATGTTAACTTCTGTATTGTGATGTTGGCAAACCTGTTACAGTTTGTATTGTTATGTTAGCGAATCTGTTAACTTTAGTGTTGTGTTTTTCTTCTCGGATAGGTTATGATTTTTTTGTTTTTTTTTTGGAATTCATTCCATTAATTTGCGAGCAGTCGTAAAGTGATAAGTGACTTGTGGATTGCTGTGGGTGGTATGCAGAAATAAGGTGGTGGTAATGTGGTCGAATTGCTTTTTGTGATCTATAAATATTGACCGCAGGTAAGCAAAGGATGTCGATGAACAAACTGCAAACAAGAGAAAATTATCAGTTGGGCAAGCCCATAATGATAGTCGCCGCGAAGAGTAATCGTGTAGGGATTGATGGCCCTTCGATGAAGCCTCTAAATACTGCGCGACAGGTTAAACCTCCCCAGTTATGCTATCCTCGGGATAGTCCAGAGCCTTTTGTTGTTTTTGTTGAGTCGCAAGATACGAATATTGGCAATCTACACCCAATTTCATTAGGTCGCAAACTTCATCCGATCCGAGATATTTTACATATCCAACGAGCAGGTCCAGCAAAATTGAAAATACCTTTTACTTCTGGTATTGCAGCCAATCAATTTATGTCTTAAGAATTACCGATAAAATTGAATGTTTCTGTTACTGTCCCTACTAGTCTTGCATAACACCAAGATTTGATATGTGTCATTCCTCTCGCTATGTCGATAGATGACATTCGTAGAGGTTTAGAATGCGATTACAAGATTTTATATATTGAAAGGTTATCCAAACATGTGGTTAATGGAACTGTATGGGAACGAGTACCGTCCTGGAAGATGCTACCTTCTGTTTTCCTTCAGTTGTTTCTCATGCAGCTTCACACGATCATCAGGTTTTTTACCGGGCATTTACAGTTGAGGAATTAAGCCATTATTTGTACACTGCAGGTAATACCACACCTGGTTTGGATTTCATATCTTACAGTCTCCTTAAGCACCTTCCTCGCACCACTCTCGTTTGGTTAGCTCAATTCTATGATAAAGTGTTCTGTTGTGGTTGTATCCCTGATGTGTGGAGGGATTTTGAAATTGTCCCGATTTTGAAACCTGGTAAATCTCCTCTATGGGCAGAGTCCTATCGTCCGATTGCACCGTGTTCTTGTTTGGTGAAACTTTTTGAGAGATTGGTCAAACACAGGTTCAAAGGTGGATGTTTCAGATTATGACAATCTTGGAGTCAAAAGATTTGTCTTGTGTGATTAAATAGGATGTTCCAGAGACTGTTACTGCTGAATGGGGTAACAAGAATAGATGTGCTAAAGCTATTATTGTCAGTGGTTTAAGCGATGCGCAGATCAGTTATGAGGAAGAAGCAGTTAATGCCATGTCAATTTTGGAGAACTAGTATTGTGTATATCATAGGAAAGTAGCTACTGGTAAGCTGATGATCAAACGAAAATTGTTGGAACTCAATTTGGAAGAAGGTGGCGAATCTGATGAAACATCTGGAATACTTTGATAAGCTGGAGAAAGAACTGCCTGCATCAGGTGAAAACATCGCGGACACAGAAATAGTGTGTTATTTATTGTTATAATTGCAAAAAGTTATGATTTGACTACCAAGATTTTCGATCTAATTAGTGACAAGATGTTGACAGTGGAATTTGTCCAGTCAAAGTTGTTACTTGAGTATAACAGAAATGTTGATGAGGGAAAACATGGTAATCAATCAGTTTCAACTGTAGAAGTTTGTCAGGCTGTTAATAACTTTTTCTAAGTCATCTCAGTCTTCTGCACAATCCAGTGGTAATGTGAAACGTGATGTTAAATGTTTTAAGTGTAACGGGATTAAACATATTGCTAAATATTGCAAGAGTAATAATTCACAGAATCAGAAGAGGTATTATAATTGTAATGGTGTTGGTCACGTTAAAGCAAAATGTTATAAGAAAAACCAAGATAAGAGTTATCGTGGTGGAATCTTAGAAATTCTCATTAATCAAGTGAATAAGAATTGTGGTGGCAAAGGTGTAAATTTTATAAATGCAAGTATGGCTCAAGCAGTTTTCAAAGTAGATGAGAAGGTAAGTTACGGGGCTATCGAGCTGAAATACAAATTGTTAAAGCAGAAATTAAATGGTATATAGACTCTAGGCAAATAATCATTGTGTAAATAGGAATGATTTGTTTTATAGGAGTGTTAAATTAAAAAAAACCTGAACCAACAGGATGTACAAAAGATTGTGCACAGATGCTTGCATATCAAGTTGGTACAATACATTGTGTTTTTCAAATGGGTATAGATAAAGTAACTCTAGAATTTACAAACGTACATTATGTGCCAGAACTTAAATAATGTATTATCTGTTAGACAATTTGCTAAGCTGGTACAGATGTTAGATTTTGTGGAAACGAAGTTGTATTGGTTCATGGGAAGGGTTATCCATTTTATGTGGGTGTTCTGGATTCAAAATGGAATGTACGAAGTAATATATACAGTTGCTGAAGAAATTCGTATAATCACGAATTTATGTACTAGTAAAGTAAGCATCAACACATCGCATGAAAGGTAGGGCCATCTTAATTATGATACTTTAAAGAAAATGAAAAATGGTAATGTTGATGATTTTGATTGCACTGATGTTAATTGTTATGTAAAATTTTGTAATATTTGTCTGAAAGCAAAGTAATGCGGATTTCCTTTTAATGAAAAACGATTGAGGAGCACGAGTGTGTTAGAAATAGTGCATTCTGATGTAACAATAGTGAATAGTCCTAAGGGATGGAATTGAGGAAATTACATTGTGACTTTTATAAATGTAACAGTCTACGTCATTCAAAGGAAAAGTGATTCAAAGAGTATAAGGCACTCATTGAGAATTAACTGGTAGTCACATAAAGATATTACGATATGATAATGGTGGAGAATATAAGAGTAAAGATATGAAGAATTTTCGTCAGGAGTCTCGTATTAAGATTCAGTATACCGAGATGTATACCCCACAACATAATGGTGTGGCAGAGATATAAAATGAGACTTTGGTGAATACAGCTCGCTCTATGTTGAAAGAGAGTAAAGTGAATTATGAGTTATGGAGTGAGGCAGTGTATTGTGCAAATTATTTGACAAATAGGAACCCAACTTCTGCAAATACGGACAAAACACCATATGAGTTGTTTTATGGTAAGGTACCAGATGTGAGAAATTCAAGAGTTTTTGGTTGTGAAGTGTATGTAAAGATTCTAGAGAACCTACGTAGAGGAAAGTGGTCTGATAAGTGGTGGTGTGAAATTACGATAGGATATACGGACACAGGGAATAAGATTTGGTCGGAGAAACGAAGGAGATTCTATATGGCCAGAAATGTTGTGTACAATGAGATGGTTAGTGTTGATAGTAATGCTTCAAGTGAAAAGAAGACAATGGTTAGAATTGTATCTGAAAACGAAGAGGAAGATAAAGAAGTTGAAAGTGGAACTTGTGATGAGGAGGTAGAAAAAGTTCCAGAGAATGAGTATGGTGTGAGAAGAAGTCAGAGGAATAGAAGACCTCCTGTAAGATTTGATGACTGAGGTGTATTATTGTTATAGATTTTTAGGCCCCTCAGATTTATGAAGAAGCTTTTTCAGAAACTCATGCTAGAGAATGGAGTCAAGTTATTAATGAAGAACTCAATACTATTAAAGATAATAATGTCTGGTTGTTGTGCAGGAAACCTGAAGATGCAGAGACTGTTGATACAAACTGGGTGTTTACGATGAAGTATGAGAATGGAAATAAGATTTGCAAGAGGAAATTTTTATCCTGAGGAAACGAATACTCCAGTGGCTAAGTTGACAGCTATTAAGACGTTCTTGTCTGTTGTGCATCAGCGGAAGTATCACATAGAACAGTTGGGTGTAAAGTCTGCATTTTTGAATGTTAAATTGGATCATGCTGTTTACATGGAGCCACCGAAGGGTCTTGAGTATAGGAAGGGACAAATATATAGCTTGAGAAATGGTTGTATCGTCTGACGACAGCACCTAAGGTTTAGAATAAAGTGTTTGAGTCTTCGATAGTGGAATTGAAGTTTAGGAAGTCATACCAAGATAGTTGTCTTTATACCAGGGTATATAATGGACCATATACTTATGTAGTGTTGTACATTGGTGATTTATTGATCACCTCTTCAAGGAAGGGTGATATCAATGAATTTTGTGATATCTTATCAGAAGAGTTGAAAATGAAGAGATTAGGAACGCCCAGGCAGTTTTTAGGTTTCGAGATTAAGTGGGTTCAGGATAAAGGAGACGTGAATCTCTGCCAGGAGCAGTATACGAGAATGGTTTTAAGAAAGTTTCATATGGATGAATGTAATCCGATTGGTACTGCGATAGAAGTGAATTTTAAGATTGATGATGAGTACACAGGTGAGAAAATATGCTTGTGGTGTGCGTCAAGATATCACATTTGCTGTAAACTAAGAATGTCTGGCTGGGTCTGAAGAGAATTTTACATTATTTAAGTGGTATTTTAGAGTTATGGTTTACACTATATGTCTAAGGAGGATTCTAAGTTTCTTGGTGGATATGCTAATTCAGATTTTGCTTCAGAAGTAATTGATCGTAAATCAATTAGTGGTTTTATTTTTAAAGTTTTTTATAATGTAATTTGTTGGTCTACTAAGAAGCAAGGTAGTGTTAGTCACTCGACAGCAGAGGCTGAATAATTGGCCTTAAGCCATGAAGTTACAGAAAGGGTTTGGCTAAAGTCCTTTCTGAATTTAATTTAACTGAGCCAAACTTTATTAGTAATGAAAATGATACTAGTTGTATTAATAATGCAGAAAACTCAAAGCATACTAAGCATATTGATGTTCATCATCATTTTGTTAAAGATAAAATACAACATGGTACTGTTGTGTTACGATATGTTGATTAGATAGAAAATCCCGCAAATATTTTTAGGAAACCTGTTAAGAAAGATTTGTTTAATAGCCATTTAAGAGTGTAAAGAATTTATAAATTTTTATTTTGTAATTTAAACAGGTTTGAGGAAGGATGTTAACTTTTGTGTTGTGATGCTGCCGAACCTGTTAAAGTTTGTATTGTGATATTGGCGAACCTGTTAATTTTAGTGTTGTGTTTTTGTTCTTGGAGAGGTTATAATTTTTTTTTGTTTGGTTTGGAATTCATTCTGTTGTATTTTAATAAATAAATGAAAGTGATGTGGCAATGTTTTATTTCAAACATGGCAGAGAACGATTATTGAACAGTAAAACTACAACTAAACGGGTTATGTTCTGTTTCTACTTCATAAGCCACTGTTCTACCAAAATAGATTAAATGCAAAAGCATTTCTATATTATCCCAGTAATATTTTTGGATTCCGCAAAAATACAAAGGTAAATTCGAAAATTATAACATGGCCAGATCTGATTACGGCACAAGGCTATGCAGTGTATACCTGGTCGAGAACCTAGTCTTGTAGACATTCTCCACTGCCCAGAGTAACATAAAATAACGATTATATTAAATTAGGATTAAATTAAATTGGTAATTGTATATAATTCTTAAGAAAAATTTGTCTCTTGACATCTAAAATATAAACAAACATGTTTATCAGTGTTGACCATGTTACTAAAACAGTTGTATAGGTGTGGTGGTGTGCATGTCACTGGTCGGATGCACGTCCAAAATATGATAATCGGTAGTCAAACGAAATCTTTGTAGAATCGTCTTGAAGGTCTTCCTCAAATGTCATGCATATTCGCACATATACTGCTCATGCCAAACAGACAGAACAGAAAACAACCAATCGGAAGCCATCTTCGTTATCTGTGCGAGTCATCAAGAAAAGTATAGATCATGCCGATGATCAAATGTGAACAACTAAAGATAATGTCTACTCTGTTTGGCGTGATCAGCATAATTGTGAATCAAGCTCAAGGCCAATTAACATTTCAGCAGCATTTCCAGATGACAGATATTAAAATTCGGTGAATTTTCTGGTAAATTCTATATTTTAAAATATATGTAAAAACAAGTGTAGTTGCAGAACACAGAATACATTATACACTCTGCAGTGAGCCACACCCTTATGCCTTTGATGTGTGCCGTATACCCAGCAGCTAACATCCGTTCGTCCCACCGCTCCTGTACAGCTCCCGCATCCCCTCTATCGGGTACGATGCTCCTGAACCACGGGTGGCTGCTGTAAAAAATGTTGAATGGAACGGCGTTCGGGAATGCATCCAGACGAGTCGCCATAATACCACTAGCATTAAGCAGCTTTCCTGCCTTCATGCCCACAAGATGTAACTTTTGGGGGCGTGCTTGTTCAGGCCAGCTGAGCACTCCCAAATTAAAACCCGGTAGACAAAGTTTCGGGCAAATTAAAGCCACGTCGAGGGATAGCCGGTAACTGCAGGCCAGCAGCCCCATTTGTGCTGCTTCATCCACCCAGTATAGCTAAAGCAAGGTGAAACGTGTGCAGTGAGAGTGTGAGGGGCAAAACCCAGATTTTTTCTGATACACTCCCATCATGAGTACGACTATTTGAATAGGGGTAACTAATAAACATAAACTTATTTCTCATATGCCAGTAACTATCAGCACCCCTCTTCGATTTGCTAATATGGACTGGCCCAGTGACGCCAAAGGTCCTGGTGCCACGTTTCACTATATTATTTACATTGTTTTATGTTTAATTCGTTGTATTAAGTTATAAGTGTTCCTGTAAATAGTTCTCACGAGAAACTCACAAAAACATTTCTCAATTTCATCGCCATGACACATTTCTGTAGGGCGATTGCCAACTACTGTATTTTTCTCATGTACAACCTGTTAGATAATTGTACTTTCGAGTGTCCTATATGAATTCTAGGTTTACATTTAATTTTCTATATTTTTGTTTCCTGTGAATATTGTGTTGTTGATTTTCGAGAATTTTTGAGGCCTGGCTGCTCTGACTTTCGAGCGGTATGCCGCCATGATGATCAGTCAGAATCACGGTCACATAGGAAAAGGGTGAGCTGCTGTACTACTCCCCGGGCACCTTAACATTTTATGTCACATAACAGAAATAGATTAATTATGTTTGGAACCCTCTTTACATGCTCTAGCCCCCATAATACAACAGCATTGAAGATTTCATGCGATCAGCTGTATCACTAGAACAAATCGCTAGGGAGCAGGACATTCCACGATGTGAACGGGATAGGTTTTTCCATGCAGCGAGCATGACTCGGAGCAGTGCAGCAGGGCTGCGCAACCATCAGCTGTTCGTGGCGCAACTGGATCAGCAACTCCACTGACCTGCAAGGACCCTGGCCGCAACCGCAAAGCTGTGCCTGCAGCCGTGAGCCCAACCAAGCCAGGCGAGGCCACTGCAAGGGGTCGTACTGGTAAGAGGCGCCTTCCCTTCGCATGCAGTTATTGCGAGCTGGCATTCACTGGCATAGTGAATATCCACAGTGCAATTCAAAGGAGAAAATATCAAAACAGTGAGTAAAGCCCCATCAGCGGGAAACGGCTCGTCGGGAAAGGAGAGCCAGACGATGACTGCTCTTGTGCGACAATAGAAAATGTAACATCAACTCCTCAACACATCTTGCTGCAACAAATTACTAAGGGGAATCACCAAATGATCAGAATGTATACCACATTGAACAATCNACATCTTGCTGCAACAAATTACTAAGGGGAATCACCAAATGATCAGAATGTATACCACATTGAACAATCAGACATGTCCTGCCTTGGTAGACATGGCAGCATCAAACAACTTTGTGCATGCCGGGTTCGCTGACATTAGCCAACCTAAGCAAACAACTTAGGTGCTACAACTCATTACATGGCAGCACATGAGGGAAACCATATGAGAGACGTTAATAACTGTCCGAATATGTGATGTGGAGACCACCAACGCAGCCCTCATATCATATGACCTATGGGAGGATGCCATATTAGGTATTCCTTGGTTCACTGAGCAAAGCACCATTGTAGATTAAGCTGCACATAGGATTCACTGTGGCCAAAATGAGCGACTAACTGTGTACAACCTAGAACAACGACCCACAAGTTGCGCACCCGATGTCCAGCTGTACGAATTTGATCATGTGGTACCACCGTAGTTTCGCAGCACCATATTAAGAACACTGCATGAGCTGCATGGTGTATTTGTGCCAGCTCACCCATTATGTCACACCAGTAGCATAATACGAAATAACTCTAGAACATGACAGACCAATCTATGCTGCTCCACGAAGTTGCCAGCCACACCAATGCATGATCATAAAAGTACAAATCAAGGAAATGCTCGCGGAAGTCGTGATAGAACCCACACACAGACATTGCAGACATTATGTTAGCACAATAACACTAGCAAGAAAAAAGGTTGGGACATTGTGTTTTTGTGTATACTTTAGACCCATCAACTTAATAACCAAGAGCACAGCAACCCTTTACATCAGTGTTAAGGATGCATTACATACACTCGGTAAAGCAAAAATAATGACATCACTGGACCTTCGNCAGTGTTAAGGATGCATTACATACACTCGGTAAAGCAAAAATAATGACATCACTGGACCTTCGCAGTGGGTACTGCCAAGTGCCAATCGAACCAGAGGACCTGCACAAAACAGCTTTTACCGCACCAGGTGGTGGAGATTTCAATTTTGTGCAATGACTTTCGGGCTTAAATGTACGTTAGCAACATTTCAGTCTATGATAGTCCGAGTACTCGATGGGTACAAGGGAGACTTTGCACTCGCGTACTTGGATGACATAGTGGTATAGTCAGAGATGTGGGAGGACTATATTGAACACCTGTCACTAGTTCTTCAACGACTATTCATAGAAAAACTGACCTGCGCCAACCGAAAGTACCACATAGGAAAACCATGTATACCAATTCTCGGCCATCTGGTGGACGAAAGTGGCAGCTGGCCAACCCCCGAACAGCTGTCAATTATAAATGACTATGTGATGCCATACACACAAACAACTGCACAAATTCTTTGGATTTGAAAACTGCCTACGAGAAAATTACAGCGACATTACCATAGTCACAGGGCTACTAACAGACATGCTTTCACCCAACCAGAAATACCAGTGGACCACAGAGGACAACACGTTTTTCAAGGAGCTGAAAGTCAGATCCCAGCAATGCACCCCACTAGCCAGTGACAACACGAGTAAACTCCTTTACCCTCAAACAAGCGTGAGTGAAAAGGGATTGGCAGCAGTTCTATTTCAACTTGGGCAGAATCAAGAGTGGCAATTCATAGAGTTCAGTAGTGCAAAATTCGGAGAGACAGAACGGTAAGTACTATGTGAACATAAACGAATGCCTGGCAGTAGTCTGGCCTTTCAAGAGGTATCGAGCCTACCTAGAATACCAGCACTTCACACTGCGAATAGGCAACTACCTTTTGTGTGTTTTCTCTTCATAAAGAAAGCATGGAGCAAATGTGTTCGGTGGGCATTACTTCTACAATTGTACGACTTTGAAGTTCAACAAGTTCCCAGAGCAAAAAAACCAGTTAAATGCTAACTGTTATGCACACCTGGCGAATATGTAATGAGGGACGAAGACAAGTGGGATAACCTACTGCCCCCTACAGCAGCCATCTGCCAAACACCTGGCGAGAGCGTAGCTAGCTGCCGCAACATTGAGGCACCAGCGGGAGTCGAATTCAGGGTAGAAGAACTCCATGCCCACATGATAGCCACACAACAACAGTGCGCAGACACCCAACACCACATATCAGAGATAGCACAAGGCAACGGAAAATGATGGTGAGTGGAAGGAGCGCACTTGTAAACCATGCCATGCCAACCGGAAGCACCACGGCATCTCTATGTGCCCAAGGACAGACATCAACAGGTGTTACGCCATTCCCATGCCAGTCAATTCTCAGATCATTTAGGAGCACAACAATCAACAAGAAATGTGTAAGCTCATTTTCACTGCCCAGGAACCAAGCGGGATGTGCGCAGGTATGTATGTGAGTGTGTGATCTGTAATCACTTCAATAACCACCACGCAGTTGGAGTAATACAACAACATCCACGAGTGACAAACAATCCATTTGAGGCAATATCACTGGATTTGTTCGGCCCTTACCCCCGTACAACAGCCAGAAAATGCTTTATTGTGGAAGTAAGCGATTCATTTTCCAGCTGGACAGAAGCATGTCAAATTTCCAGTGTAAGTGCGTGTTACATCGCACTGTACTGGAGGCCGAAATCTACCCCCGCTGGTGTTACTCCAGAACGCTACTTACAGACAATGTTACACAGTTCACATGAAGACAGTGGTGGGACCTGTGCTCTAAGTGGGGATTAAAGCAACATACCATGGCTAATTACCACCCTCAAGCTAATCCAACAGAGCTCCGAAACCACGAACTCAAGAGCATATTGATTTTGCAGGTTGGCAAAAGCCATACAACCTGAGCCTAACATGTGCAGTGTTTCTTTTAACAATCCGATGGCGTGTGAATCTGGCCTTGGGCCGATTACCGGCCGCAATCCCACAAGCCCGAGAAAGACCGCTGCCTGGAGAGTTTGTCGGACAGCCCAGAAAGAGCAAGGGCAAATTGGAGCCAGGCTGCAAGACCGAGAGCCGGCCTACANCCAAGCCCGCTATATAGTGAAATGGCTGCCACCAACCATGCACTCAGGATGGAGGTTAACATCCAGACAGCTGGAATATGTCTGCGAACACCGGCTCTCCAGCAGCGCAAATGTTATTGCGCGGGATTCGCCCCAAAGTGGAGCGGTCCGCACACAATAATAAAAATATGCGGATAAACCACCTACCTGATACAGGTAACCATCAGGAGGATAGTCTTCAATCACCAAAGAAATCATGGAGCAACACCAGTCGTCCGAAGTGACGAATCAGGAACATCCAGTCCTGCCACTGATGGGAATATCTTCCGGTGTCTCTTTCCCCCTGCGATACCCAGCATTTATACACCCATAAAAGACATAGTGGAAACTAAGGAGCCCACTGGAGAGTCGCCCCAAACAAACGGCACAATCACTGCAGCAGCACCACTTTCATGTCCTCCAGGTCAGCTTGCGGCATTACGACACACATTGTTGTGATGCCCACCTACGAAGACGTCGCTGATGGTTAGATACCGGGGACACCTGTGGGTGAGATCTCAACACGGGTAAGCTCCCCACCCAGCTGTGCCATGACGCCTTTGAGGCATCACTCTGCAGCTGATACTGAATTTTGGGATGCCCGGCACAACAAAGAGAGGATTATAACATGCCTAGACAGCCTGTCTGCATGTCACCCTCCTCACGCCACGCAATTACCCCAGACACATCGGCATCCACACGCCTGCAGCAGCAGTGGATATGATAAGGCAGAGGAGAGGGAATACACCTCCCCCTCTGCCCCAAGCAGCCATGCCACCAGCACCTTCCAGTGTGCATGGTCTGTGGAAGGGAACCCCTGTCCATGTACATGTGCTGTAGCCCATCAACACCGCCGGGGTCACAACCCTGAGCCACCAGTAGCCAGCACCCTGCCACGCTCACGCAGGCCTTACCAGCTGAGGCTGCATCACCAAATCATGCCACCAACCACCTGTTTCAACTGACAGTATGATGGATCACTTGGTGGACTGCGGGGTCAAGCAGTCACCAAAGATTGAGCGGTTGACATGAACCACGTGTCCATGTGTTCCCTCACGACTACTTGAACCTTAGCAGTTACATATAATACCTAACCGACACCGGGATGAAGTGAAAAATCTGCCGAGTATGTGTCGGTGAGAACGAAATACACCCGCCTCGTCGTAACGTACTACATGACTCAAGTGGCAGTCTTCCTTTATTTACATCTAGGGGTAACTCTTACAGGAAAATAACTAGCTGTCCAACACAGTGACCCCCGAAAACCACAGCTGGCAGGCGCTCCGGCAATTGGAGCGATCATCGGCGCAGTTCACCCCGCAACAACTAGTATCCTTCCAACCTGCATGATTTTGACCGGCCTGTTGGCTGGAATAATTGTGCTACATGACCTCAAGTACAGCTAAATNCATGATTTTGACCGGCCTGTTGGCTGGAATAATTGTGCTACATGACCTCAAGTACAGCTAAATACTGGGGAATAATATCCCGAAGAAGTACACAGTGTTCAAAATGCTGTAGCAAAATTAATTAGCCATTGTTTTTATTAAAACCTAAAACAAGCGTGGCTGCCAACACCTCTTTCAGACATGGACTCTACCAGCCCACCCAGACTCGAAAACTTGCAATAAACTGAAACTGAATTTTACTTTATAAATATACCGGAAACTGAAATACATTCTCAGTTTACCGTTATTCCAGTTATAACACTGATTGTAATTATGTTCAATTTTGAAGTGAGCAATTGTTTTCTCTTTTAACAGCAGCCTGTATATCAAGGTCTCATTGTTTTATTTTATTTTTCTAGTGGAGTGACATCCATTGAGTCATCACAGACACAAACATAATCATCATTTAATTAGTCACAGTAACGTCACCTTCAGCTATTAAACAGGGAATTGTATTGTATGGCATATTCATTAGCGTTATGAGAGTACATGTCAATTTTCACATAATTTTTGGTGCCAGTTTCGGTTTATCCTCAATGGAAGCCGACACCACGATTTTAGTCTGACTTAAGCACTCGGCCTAGCCGGCAGCATTAGTGTTTCGTTCTGTGCGGACCCCCTCGGCACCTAAACTTTTTCTGTAACCACATCAGTATCCCTGGAACTGCTGTATATCACATAACAAATCACGATTTCGTTTCTTTAAGTTATTGCAGGGATTATATATGTCATATGCATCGTTTTCATTTCATTTTTTATAAGGGTTTGTATGTGAGGGTACACCGTGTTAATTTTTAACAAATAACATTTTTCAGATTTTCATGTTCAGAATTTTTTAGACTTTGGTGTCCATGTCAGTCAACAGCATATTGGTATCTGAGTGAAATGGTCGTTCGCAGATAGCCTCTGCAAGACTACATCATTTCCATCGGTTATGAGTGTAACAATAGTAATTTCTTTATTCAGGAACAATGACATATATTTTCATTACTCGGAGAGTATGCTAACCCCACACCTTAGGAATCTCTTACACTCCGATTAACGATAGTGTGCAGGATAAGAAAAGCCGAGGAAATGCTGGGGTAGATAAATCTCATTATAAAATATAATTTAATTTGAATCAATAACTAAAAAGTTTTAAAACATCTAGATAGTAAACCAGTAAAAATAAGTAACGAAAATATTGGTTAGCCTATTAAAAGATGATTGATCCACTTCGTTTGTTAATTTGGATGAAAAAAATTACATAATGCAAATATATACAATAATGTTCCAACCAACCAGCGACCGTTCATCACTTCGCCTGCATTTCCATCTTCGCACTCCCCGCTTTTCACCATTGTCCTGCCTGTGAGACATGCCATGATAGTTAGTAGCATCTTGGTTGTCGTGTATGAACTTTCTGGGATATCATTTTATTGACACTCATTTAGTATATAAATTGTCAATCGTTTAATCAGGAACAGTAAATAAGCTTTTATTGCTCGGAGAGTGTGCCACCCCACACCTCAGGAATCTTTTACACTCCTGTGGCATAGGCTTTCATATTAAGTCAATGAAAGCATTGTGCTGTTTTTGTCAGTATAGGGGTTCCCCGGGCCTTAGTGGTAAGACGTATAAAAGCTCATGGCTATCCCATGGACGGCCATGGGATAACCTTTTTGTAAATGCAAGATATCCATAGGGTATCATGTAATAGCCCTGGGAAGTACTATGGTTATCCCTTAGACGTCCCAATGATCATGTTTTAGATAGCAGTATTAAATATATGGGACATACTCAGTATAACATACTAAAAATTAAATAGCTTTTTACGAAAAAAAAAAAAAAAATTAAGTTAAAGATACTACAAAATTTAAAAAAATTCGTTTCTAGTAAGAAAATTTTTATGCATTTTAAACAGAGGGAGGTGGTTTTACCTTTGGTATATNATTTTAAACAGAGGGAGGTGGTTTTACCTTTGGTATATTAATGGAAAATCCATATTATGTACAGGATATATTTAGATTATACAGAAAATATATGGTATATCCCAGTGACATCCTGTGCTGTTAGGGACATAAATGAGTGTGCCTTAAATGTGGGTAGCAGCAAATAAAACATTTTAGGTTGAACACTCCGGATGAGCATTATTTGTTTAGCCACTTCATGGCTGTATGATATTTACATCTTTATCATACCAAGGGAATGGATGGCCATTAACAATCGTATTATGGTTATATGTGTTTAGAGGGGTTAAATCATCTCTCAAAAGTCTAGGCACATAAAGACTATAACACTTCTGACACTGGACCATCAGGGGAGGCCACATCTAGGGGTCATCAACCTCACGCCCTCCATTCTGGTGCCCACCGAGCTAGAACCCAAGGGAAAAATATCCCCTACCTGATATACCTCTCGTCCACGCTTGTACTATAAACATGCAACACATATTTCCCCTTGTTGACCAAACCATGCAACACGTCAGTTGAGTCCCTTCCATGTAACTTTTTCGTCATATGACTTCTTCCTTTATGCCATATGGTGCACAAAAATTCAACATCTCTGGACCTGCCTTGCCAGCCAAATCCAATGGGCATAACATAATCACTTCCAGTGTTTTCAATGTATTTCCATGTAGTTCCACTGTATTTCGATGTATTTTTAAAAATTGATAGTGTTCCCATGTTGTATTTTCACAGTATCCTGTGCGTATTCGCATTGTGAAAGACCCATTGTTTCACATGTATATGTTACCATTTAAGTCTACTGGCTCACGTCAATATTTCCTACTAGCAAAATTTCCTGTTTCCCACATATTTCCACCCTCCTGTACTCCATTACCTCAGTAAAAATTTCTGGGGCCAGAAAATATCAATATGGTGACATAAACATTTACAGTACCGATCATCGCCATTTACTCCAACAGCAAGGAAAAATTCGCCATTTTGGGACCGCAATTATGCACTTCCCATTACACCATGCTGGAGATCAATATTGATCATCGCAGCTGTTGGTGACAACATCTTGCCCTCCACTACTGGGAATAGTATCGACCAAGGATGTGCTGCTGCAGCTACCCCCCTCACCCCTGCAGGACACAAAAATACAGCAGAAACCTCGGAAGTGGTATGTCATTATGTAGAGGAGTATTGGTTATGTGCAAATAATATTACACTAAAAACTAATAAAAAAACACACACTACTGTTTTAAAAAATCATGACATACACATCAAGTACGGTTTGATATTATACTCACATAAATCAAGACAGGAAAGTTTTGAAGAATATTTCTACGTTTTCAGGTAAATAGTATTATATGTGTAAACAGTCCTATTGAGCCTTTTCACGTGCCCACAGTATGTGCCACAGCTGATTCATCATCACTAGTGTGACTAATCGCTCACTCCATACCCCTGCTTAGGCCAGCCGCTGCTCTGGCAGGAAATATCACAACCATGTCCACTACCCCACTTGCTCTCGGAGAGCACAATACAGTTACAGCCTCACCGGCAACACTGACCAGATTTCAGTTCTTACCAACCTACTCCAGCCTGTCAAACGAAGATCCAGTTGCAGTCATAAAAGACTGCAGCTTTAGTTTGAACCACTATGGAGTAGACAATAAAGACTGCCAAAACAGTGTTTATGTGCGATTCAGTCATGTAGCTCGAATGTAGCAGCAAGACATCTCTCACTAAGGCATCGCCTGGCCATAGTTTCATAGTGCAATAGCACCCTACTTCACCAGCACATTCACCTCACACCAAGTCAGTTGTTAAGTCATTCTAGAAAAGCAGAAACAAGACGAATCATTAATTAATTTTTTTACACAAAAAGTGAGACTCAGTTGCACATGACATCCAGAACTCATCCTCAGATACATTTTTGAGGTGGTTGTGAGTAGTGCACATGCAGGGTAAGGAGTTCGCTTAACTCACGTCATACATTTTTCTGAACGAGTCTTAGTGCAAAGCATCGTGCTTCTAATCCAGTATTGCAGTTCTTATCTGCTGCGACTGCGACATGGAAATTTCGGACAGTTTAAAGTGTCTCTGAAATTCCCCAGAATCAAAGTATTTGGCTACAACAGGAAAAATTATTTCGACAGATAATACTACCAGTAATCCAGTGAACAACAAAAGTTCAACAGCGGATGAACTCTGTCCATAGCAAACGCTAACAGACATTATTTCCTTGCCACTTTTGTGATGGATAGAAAAAATGAATTGGAACAGTGAGTGCCCCGAACAGGAGAAAAGTACCAAAACCTACGGGAAATTTAAGACATTGCCAGTAAATTGCAGCATTTGGTAGAGTGGTCTGGCAACACCGGCCCCAGGCAAGCCCCAAAACGAAAATGCAATTGCAATAACAAGGAATGTCTTATACATTGAGCTTAATAATAGCACAGGTTTTATTTGATTACTATTTTGACTGAATTTTTAGCCACACAGTTGGGAAAGCCATTTGACATTTGACGGGTTGTTATAGTCTCACTAACAGGGAGAAGTGAGGTTAGGTTTGTAGTACTCTCAAGGATGGAAAAGGATGCCAGAGCATGAGATACTCATCCAGTGGTGGGCCGTTCGCCCATGTGCCTTCTCCTGAGCTCACCTCACACGACAAAGTGACGTCGTTGGTAATGTTGTGAAGTACTGCCTATGCCTACCTATGAGAGAGTAGGCTCCCTTATACACCTCTCATTATCATGTGAGACTATTAAATGGCCACCTTACAAGCCAAAACACCATAAAGATATGATCATGATTGCAGTGCANCTTACAAGCCAAAACACCATAAAGATATGATCATGATTGCAGTGCACCAGTGGATAGAAGACCCAAAGGTAGGTTATGCAGCCTTTAGGCAGCCGATAGTAAAATAAAAACAACATATCACTATCACAGATTTTAACTCACTATTTATTTCCTCATAAGAGGCACTTACACGGTTCCAGCATTAAGGCTTGGTTATAGCCGACACTGGTATTAAGGTGTGGTGACAGCCGACACTGACAAAGAAGCACATGGCGATGAAACATAATTAAGTGAATTAATTCCACGACATGCTTCTATCTGGTAGGGCTGAGAATGGCACTGCCATTCTTCACTGCCAAAGAAGAAAATTCAATTAAGAACCAGATAAAAATGAATTAATATTGATACACTAAAGGTGGTACAAGATATTGAAGAGCTCAGCTCATGTGTCAATTGAATTGATAATAAGATTATTGTGCAGCGTAGTTTAAATATGCCACGGGGCTCTCTCTTCCAGTCTGTTGCATTAACGTTAGGTTTGTTTACATTTGAGCATTTTTATTTCAATTAATGCAAAAATGACTAGCAACACTGTTTAAAGAAAATTTGAGGGTGGCAGCAGATGGCTTGCGGTGGACGAGTCCACTCTGATCCTAGAGAGGTGTTGGTAGCCATGATCAAATATGTGATTTACAAAGCCTGTGTTTACTGGTGTGCAAAAATGAGGGGTTTGTTTACATGTTATCAAAGCCCAAAAAATTACTGAATACTTTACACACTCGCACTACACTAACAAAACATTGATGCAGTTTTTTGTTGTTCACCGGACCTGAATTAAGGCTGATAAATGATTGGTGTTACCTATTTTAAGGAAACATTACATATTTTTGTGTTCGAAGGGGGAGTGAAGCTCCCATGCAGCCGCCAGGGTGGACTTAATGTCAGTGTCGTCATATCTGTCTAACAAGCTGACCTGTTGTGTTCAAGTGTGCTAATTAATCTCGCATATTTTGTGTTGGTGAGTTCCTATTCTTTCGGGGCAGCCCTCGGGTAACGTTCCATCTTGTGGTCGTATAGTGACATTAAAAAATCATTGTTCGTGTACAAGAGTTGTAGGGGACTTGGTACCAGAATATATTCAGAAACCAGTAAAAGCAGAGCTCCCAAGTCAAAGGCTTCTTCTTCCCGACCTGCAACAGACTATTACGTCGGTGAATCATTGTGAATAANCATTTTTCCCGGGTTCCCACATAACCAGCCTGGGCAAGGCGTCCTATTTGACTGGTGCATGTGTACCTGTTGGCATTTTGGAGTAGTGTAGAGATTAGCTAATTATGGTGTCTAGTCCTATATGCGGAAGACTGAAGTGTTTCGGCTAAAGCCATGATGATGTAGAACCAAAAAAAAAAATGGTATTGGCGTGCGTATGCAAATAATAGAGGTATGGAACCAATCAGAGAATCACGATTCGGTAGGCAGCGCCTATATAAGACAACAAGCGTCTGGCAAAATCTGTTACTGCTGCTAAAATGGCAGGTTATAGAGATTTAAGTGAGTTTGAACGTGGTGTTACAGTCGGCACACAATAGATATGAAATAGCATCTCCGAGGTAGCGATAACATTCGGTTTTTCGCGTACGACCATTTCACAAGTGTACGGTGAATATCGCGAATGCGGTAAAAAATCAAATCTTTCACATCGCCGCAGTCGGAAAAAGATCGTCAACGAACAGGACAAACAATACTGACGAGAATCATTAAATGTGACAGACCTTTCCCAAATTTGCGCAGATTTCAGTGCTGGAGCATCAAAAAGTGCCAGCGTGCGAACTATTCAACAGACCATCATTGATATGGGCTTTTGGAGCCGAAGGCCCACTCGTGTGCCATTGTTAACTGCATGACACAAAGCTTTACGCTTCACCTGGGCTCGCCACTGGACTGTTGATGACTGGAAACACGTTGCCTGGTCTGACGAGTCTCGTTTCCAATTGTATCGGGCGAATGGACGTGTACGGGTATGGAGATATCCTCATGAATCCATGGACCCTACATGTCAACAGGGGACTGTTCAAGCTGGTGGAGGCTCTGTCATGGTATGCGCCGTGTGCAGTTGGCATGAAATGGGACCCTTGATACGTCTAGATACGACTCTTGACAGGTGAGATATACATAAGATTCCTGTCCGATCACCTGCACCCATTCATGTCCATTGTGTATTCCGACGTACGTGGATAATTCCAGCAGGACAATGCGAAACCCCACACATCGAGAGTTGCTACGGATTGGCTCCAGGAACACTCTTCTGACTTTAGACACTTGCATTGGCCACCTAAATCACCAGACATGAACATTATTGAGCATATCTGGGATGCCTTGCAACATGCTGTTCAGAAGAGAGTTCAGAAGAGACCTCCACCGCACTCCTTGGATTTGTGGACTGCCCTGCAGGATTCATGGTGTGAATTGCCTCCTGCATAACTTCAGACATTAGTCGAGTACATGCCACGTCGTCTTACGGTACTTCTACGTACTCGTGGGGGCCCTATACAATATTAGGCATGTGTACCGGTTTTTTTGGCTATTCGGTGTATTAAAGGTGTTCAATTCTGTCCCAGACCAATAAGAGATTTCCGAGGTGAAAATATGTGTGTTAACATTACCTGAGCGGTCTGGGATATTAATGTGGTAGTCGTCCCACGACTATGTTAAGAAAAATCATAATAATACTGAATATTCCTATTTCGAATAGAATGGGCTCCATTTCATTGGGTGAGCACGAAGTCACAGTTCTCTGGATCAAGGGCCAAATGACCATGTGGCTGTATAACTCTGACACACACGGTACAAATTTACAGGAAAACATAATATGTAGCTGGAATATTTAGCCTCCCCAGCACGCCTTAATATTACCTTTTTACTTTATAAATTAAGGATTCCTTCTTGAGGCATCGATGACTTCCTGGATAGGGCCAGGGCCTTGGATACAACAGTAAATGAGAACTCACAAGTTTAGGTAAAACTAAGTAAATTGTATGGCCGAATAGTGTACACAGTTACATGTATACAGTGCAAATTAAATAGTACCTGACTCACAAGGCCTACCAGTTATAATTACTGTACAATAAGGCCAAGAATGGCATGAAAAATTTCAATAACCATTGAATAACCCAGAGTAAACCCAGAGGTTTACTCTGAGTTAGGTAAATAGAGCGGGCGGAGGGGTGCTGCGAATGCAGGGTGAGACTGTTGGTAAACTAAATAAAAGTTCCAGTAGATAAAGTTAACCTATTGCAGGTAAGTGTTCAGAAGAAAATATTAAAGTCCCTCGCGATGCGACGCACGTGCAGCACCTTAGTGTCGTGGAATCAGACTGCCAGAGATGGCCTGGATGAGCAACGTCCTTGCCGAGAGCTCGCTCTACCCCATGAGTTAATTTAATTAACTAAACCTCATTAACATAGAACTTGAAACAAATACACATAAAACACGGAAAGGTTTTGAGTGTTATTTCTTAATACTTTAGAGAGTTAAGAGTTCTTAATTAAGCACTAATTTAAATACAAAACATGATTATGTGGTGCCTTTCAGAGCATGTAAAAAATGAAGATCTGTAAAATTTCTGGGCACTCTACAACTGGAACGGTCAGGTTGAAAGAAGGACTAATTATTTCCCACGCCACTGATTTGCTGTATTAGACATACAATTGCACTCAGAAAATTATATAGAACACTTCAAATACCTTAGATTTGCTAATCTAAACATCATTAAATATGCACTTGGCATGCGTTTGTTGTGCGATTACTTCGAAATCCCCTAAGGGCGAATTTCACTAACATTTGTCTGTAGGCGAAAAATTAGAATGCTACTTGATTCCTATCCTAGTTACACAGCTCTCTCTAGAGACACCACAGGCACTCATTTGGATCACACGGTATCAGGTCATTATTCGTTCCCAAGTGAATGATGCGGACACACTTCGGCACTCACGAATGTGCGTGTTCCGTGGGCCGCACTGGTGCAGCGACTGTGGACAGATGACGTCATGACAGTGGCCATGCCAGAACACTTAGGAGTGGTCCANGCCGCACTGGTGCAGCGACTGTGGACAGATGACGTCATGACAGTGGCCATGCCAGAACACTTAGGAGTGGTCCACGTCAAATGTCCTCCCCTCTGGGAGGCCACTGTCACTGCGGGCAGTTGTGACTTAAGGCCGCGTGGTACAGCAGGTAATTGAGCGGCGTCTCGGCCATGGGCGCAGCCGTATCGACGAGATAAGCTGTACAGAGCTGGATCTCCCTGCTGAAGATTTGCATGCCAACTGGTGTTGGTTCAACTTACCCTTGGCAGGTGAGATCTTACTGGTTAGGCAGAGTTTGTCGGCTGGTTCTACACCTGCTCGGCATATTGGTGGCGTTGTTACCATCGAGACACTGATGCTGCTATTACTGTTGCTGCCTTACCTCTTCGGCCAACACCAAAACCGTTCAGGGCCGTACGGCCGCCCCATCGAGAAGATGCTCGACCCAGGGCGGACATGGCTACCGATGAGTTGCGTGACCTGGCAGTTTGAAACGGGGCACCTAAGGAGTTTGGGTGTGACCCGGTGGGCCTCCGACGTCGCAGCGCTCGGTGATGCGGCATCTGGTGGTCGGTTGTAATTTCGAGCACTCTCCGTGTATTCGTATGTTCCAACGGTCTGTGGTGCTGACATGGCAGCTGACAACCCGGATGTCCTTGAGGGCATTGGTGTTGTTGGACTTGGTAGTCCGCACGTGCCTGATGCCTGTGATTTCCATCAGTATCGGCTGTAACTACTTCAGTCTGTCGCCTCTGACTGGTGTTACCTTGGGGAGCCGCGGCGCCCGGTGTCGCCGTCGCCAACGCGGTTCTTAGGTCGTCACA
>NQII01011277.1:0-24318 GCA_002778355.1 Clitarchus hookeri
TAAGACGCGGACACGATAACATTGGTGACTTTTGAGACAACATTAAGAACGACAAAACAAAGGCTTATACCAATTCACAGCTTATTATCTTTCATTCCGAGGTTGACCCCTTTTTTTACCTAATATGACTGGGCTAACACGCGGCGGGCACTCTCCAAGCACGGCAATGTTGTGGCGTGGCAGGTGTCGGCGAGAGTGGAAAGGCTTTCCTAGTCCGCGGTCCTTCGTCTGCTCTTACATTTCCACAGTCCCGCAGCACTCCATTTCCTTCTGTCGAGCCTTCTGACACACGTTATATAGTTTTTTTATTTATTGTTGGTTATTGATGTGCGCCGCTCGAGCTTGCGAAGCCACCGAAACTGCCTGCGCGCTGGATTACCTGCAAATGCTCTCCTGCCCAAGGTGTGATTCGATCATGCATTAATCTCCCGTTATTTCTAAATCGCACACACTTTGCTTCGACTCCAAACATGTGTGGCTTAAGGGGTTAGGTAGATAATAAAAATAATAGTAAATTTTATTTACTTATCAAATAGGTGCATACTACTGACGTCTTTATCAGGAAACAAGCATGATATTAAATATATTATCATTTAAATACAAAACAAAATCACTACATAAGTGATTATAAACAAAGTAATTCCACAAAAGAAGCACAAAATGCAAGTCAGAACAGGCCACGTGTTATCTATATTATCCCGAAAAGAATAAATAGTCTAACGCATTCTCCGTATTACAGCCACTGATGCTCAAAGTAAATCACACAACAGGTGATTTGAGACTGTTAAAAAATATCAACATTAAGAACTCAGAAAATAACAACTTAATTGTACAGTAGGTCACATGGAGATGACGATTAATTACATATCATGAATATATATGTTACTAGGTCAGATAGGATTATCAGAAATTTTACAATAACAGTTTATATTGATTACACAGCGCTTTAATATATTTAAGTGAGTGTGCGATGCTATAAAAGTCACATTACTTCTTTAATAGCAGGACTAGACTTTCAGGGGTGCATGCATATTGTGCTATTTCACAGCAATCGGATACAAAGAGGAAACCCAGAAATACCATAAGGAAAATATAAGCTCTTAGACGATCATGAAAAAAAAAGAGGAGTTGAAGGTTAGCTGATAACTTGTGAAAGCCTTGCATGGGTTTTGCTTTACTGTCAGTTTTGTATCCTCCTGTTGCTTGTAAAATTGAAAGGGCCACGTACCCGGTTATTTAAATTTGTGCACCGACCGAGTGAAAAATGAGAAAATTTGTAGGAATGCGTTTATTATTGATTTTACATCCATAAAGCAAATAGAAACAAATAAAACTGTTCGTTGTCCATAAATTTAAACATTACACTTTCAATACGACGTTGAAACAAGGGCCCACTTTTTATCATAGCACTATCAACTTTAGACGGCGCATTACAGCTAATGCATCCCTTTAAGTTTTCACCTTTAGGGGCAGAGAATTTTTCGCAAGCAGATTTAAAAACTGTTCAGTTTACAGAGAAACGTGGTATGATATTTATTTCTTTTACACGCTGGATATAACCAGGTTCTTAATCCAACGAGCGAGAAATTAGACACATACATACTGAAGAATCGAACCAGCGTTTGTTTGAATTTGAATGGCGGAAGAAGCTAGGATAAACCACGACCGGCACAGCTGACTGGGTTCGAAGACGCGACTTTCCGAGTTTCACTTACTACGCATAACCAAACAAGCTCACCAGAGAGAGGAGAGAAGGAAACGTCTACATTAATCACTAGTGAAATTAATACCAACGCAGGACACAAACAAACGCTAAAGACTAAAAAAATTAATCGTGCCTGGTGCAACGGGAACGAAAAATTCTAAACGGATGGATTGCTAAGGTTCAAATATACATGTAGTAAACAAAGCATAAAAAAGATTATAAGCATCATGTGTGGTGTTCCGGGAAAGCATTAGACGTGTTAAGGATGTTTGTGCGAGAAATAACGGGGTACATAAATTCAGATTTTCACACCAGATAGTGTGTGTTAAGCGCGAAAAACTGCACGCATTTTTATTTAATTACTGAGAGCTGTTTAAAGAAGAGCAGGTAATTATGAATTATGAGTAAACAAATTGTGACGGTGTAACAGGTGGAAGTACTGGCGAGTACTGGCATTAGCACATCAGTACACATGAAAGAGAGTTTCATATGTTCGTATATTTATTCTGACGTGCGTAATAACTGTAAATCTGTACAGGTTCTCACTTTCCAGGAACACATAAGAAAAAAAATTAACTTCTCCGGAAACTACTCGCAGAAGTGCCTGACTTCGTACAGCCGGATAGAATATAAATTTTTCCCCGTGGAGACGTGTCGCGAATACTTTATTATTTTACAAGTATTTTACCTCCAACATTATGTTTTACACCGGGCGTCAGAATTGGTGTTGACAAAAATATTAATTAACTTTTACAATCAGGACCGTGTAGAACTGCACACTTTGCGAACGACATTGTAATAAAATTAATTCTACGGACAATGTTCCCGCTTCGATGTGAACGAGGGATGCAGGTGTACCGAAATAAAATGATGCTCCCTCAAACTGTTATCACTGCTCTGTCACTAGTTTTTATAATGGACTAAACAGTTTGATGTATGTTAAACATAAAAAGTCCAGAAAAAAATTTAATCGCAATATTACTAGTTTCATTATCACATAATAAGTTTAACACTCACGATGTTTACTTTGCTATTAACTACTGTATTTATTTTTTCCTTGGCAAGAATATTTTGTCACGGAACTCGTAGGTTTGATCAAAACCAAAATACCACAACCGCGATTCCCTGCCAGGTAGTTTATTTTTATCCCGATTCAAAGCGAATACCGCAGTAATTTCTTCCTTCTTGCCTTCCCAGTCGAAAACTTCGTATCTTTTTATGTCGTAAATTCGTATACGTGCATAAAAGGAAAAGATAATTTTTTAATGTATTTAGTGGGACGTTCTTTTTCTTGTGAATACTTAACTGCAGACTTGACGTTGGTGCCACACGTAAAACGTCCTTCATTACCACCAGAACTTTTAACACAATTGGTCTGTGTGTTCAATCAGTGGGCAAAATTGTGTCTGAAGCTCCTCCCACTAATTATGTCCTTCGGTAAGTCGAGCCCCGCGTTTTCAGGAAGTTTCTGCACTACATCTTTCCACCCCCCATCCTTCCCATTAGTTCCTCTTCTTTTCCCTACTTTTCCTACCCTCTCCCCATAATATCCTCCTTCGAATTGTTTACTTTTATTACGTCTTTCACCTCAAAGTCGATTGTGGAACGTGGTTTTATGTTGTATTCGAATAAGTATAATGTGGCCTAAACAACTGTGGATTTCCGTGACATCTTAAGTTAACGTGTTTCTGAAGTACAAGTTAAATATGTATAGATAAAGCACGTGGTCGCAATCTGTTTTTGCTCACCAGATAATCCTGGAATACAACTTCCAACACATCAGACGTATTGCAAACATTATTTTGAAACCATTTCGATATGGCCAGAAACGGTATTTAAGTAGCATCATGAAATTCTCTAGGTGAATATCTGTGAAAATAGTACAGGATCTTTCATTGAACTTCGTTATATGCTGTTCGCTGTTTTGTTTTTTCAGGAATCAATATTCGAAAAAACTCCTTGTTAGCGGATAGGCCTACATTGTGCAAACACCTATGCACTATTAGGTAGCGTTACAAAACGCTACTCAGATAGAATAGTACATAGGGTACAAGGAGAGTTAACCTAAAGTAAACCAGGAGAGTAAACCTAGAATAAGTGTAAATTCAGGAAAAAAAATAGCATGCTGTGTTTACAAGCATTTCCTGACTAAAAAACCAATGTGAATTCCAAAAATATTTATCACTTACCAGAATTGCTTTCCGTTCCAAAATAATTATAATATGCACAAGTTACACTTCCAATTTACTAATCATAAACATTATGTCCAAAAAACTGCAGTACTATATACAAATCACCTTAATTTTAAAAAATGTATATCTTATAAAATGTAATATATTTTCATTTGTGTATTTAACCAAGTTTTCTGCACGTTCTTTCAGTTCGCTTAGTTCAAGTCATCTTCCCGCCATTTTCCACTATACCCTTTACTGCTCGTTTAATAGTAATGCGTCTAAAAGTTTTACTTTGGCAAGATTCTCTGAGTAATTGCTCGGCAGTTTTGGGACACAAGAACAAGAAAAACATTTACTTACTGTGAGTATTTTGGGACTGTCCAATAGTAAAGTTACTCGCAGAGTGGCGTTTTGGAACGCCAATTTGAAGGCCAATTTTGGGATCCTTAATTGCTGCTTTGTGTAGAAACGGTTAAAGCTGGCAGAACATCTACGAATACAGTGGTCTCCGAACCACATGATACTCGACTCGGTTCTCATAAATTGTATGTCCTCTTAAGTTCCTTGCCTCTGATTAATTGACTAGGACATCTTATTACTGAAGCCTTTTTTACCTCTGCCAGCGATGCTTAAGATGAACAGTTTACTAAAATTATACATTTTCTGTTATTTTACTGGAAAAAGTCATTAAATTTATTTTACAACTGAACGCAATTAGTGATGCATAAAAAAGTATGTGAATTAGCTATCTGCTTTCTGATCCCGATCAATCAACAGAAGAATTTATGTGACATTGCATTCATATTTAGAAAACTTAGTCCGGGGAACTATGAGCGGCTCATACGACAAGAGTCAATTAAATATTTTCAAAAAGGTGTAGAATATATTGCCTACTTTGACTGTAAACTTAATCCAGAAAGAAATCTTACAATAAAAGGCAGAAAATGTTTCCAATCAGTATGTAAAAATGCAGAACAGACAAAATGGATTTGTAACAAAACCTTATTCATACAGACAAGCAAGAAAACTTTTTTTAAATTATTGTTGTCCGTTTTGTACTGCTATATCGGCTGTTAATATTTTCTCCTTTTATTGTGCTGCTTTTCCTTCCGTTCGTTCTGGTCTGCAGTCAGTATAGGCAAACGTAGGTTGATGAAACTTAGTCTCGACAGCGGTATCAACAAACACGGAACTACTTTTCAGACAAGCAAAAGCGGGGAAGTAACCAGCTGAAGGCATTTACCAAGGAACCGCCCTGGCATTCGCCCAGAGTAACTTCCGAAAGCCAGAAAGCGGAGAATGAGGATGGCCAGACCGGGAATCGAACACTGGTCCTTCCGAACGCAGCGCGCCACCGCCGCTTCTCCTTGCTCGGTACAGGAAACGACCCAAGGCCACGCCACGTGCGAGCGTAAACCGCAGCGGAAGTATTTTTTATACGAGAGGTCGAAGAAATCCCGAGCTGAAGCTGCATCTGGGAGGAAGAAATTCCCAAGGCAAGTTTGCGTATCAGACCTATTTATGAAGCTACTAGGTTACAGTGAAAGTTGCAAGGTTGCTTATTTCGTCCAGAAAAAAAAAATCTGGCCTGCGCCCCCATTAACCATTATAAGAATTTTCTTATTCAAATGCAAAATATGAGTGAAATTAACTATCCCAATTTGATAAACACACGATATATACTTACTTAGCACTTACCGTGCTAGGCAAGTTTTAAATTTATGCAACAGATAACTGAGGAATTAGTGTGTCACGTAATTTAATCAAAATAATAAATGTAGCATTGCCCTTGATATAACAGCTTCGTTGCAAGTATGTAATTGGCAAAAATTGTTTGCAGTTCATCCGTGAAAATTATTACGTACGCTCTGATTTTCGACGCATTCCTCTTACTCTGCATATAATCGCGCAGGCGTCGAAAATTCCCGTGGTAATAAAATAACGTGCAAATAAACATGTTGCCCATAAAACAGAAGAATGACGTGATATAATTCACGTTTTACGAAGTACCGTTGTAAAAATATCCATTCGTGTGCACAAACTAAATTTATCGCCAACAATTTTCTGATAACATCACAACTGAACATTAATTAACCGCAAATATTTTCATTTGAGAAATAAACTTCACTGCATTCTCTTCCCCATTTGTAGTAATTGAACACCTGCGCTCGCTTTCTGCTGACGTAAGCGTGGGAAAACAATCAATGAAAATATCGTCGATTTTCCAAACACGTGTACGAGTATTTATAAAAAAAAGAAGAAATTTATACGACACGGTTAAATAAACAAATGCATTAATTCTTTAATTTTATCAGCTTTGATTAGGTACTGAACAAGAAAACGTTGCTATCATCTATTATTTTTCATTTGTTTCAGGCGGACAAAATAAATCTAAAACACCATGAATTTAGCACTGGTAAATTTAATTATCGGAAGTGATTCTATGATAAGTAATCAAATTTTACTAATTTACGATAACAGGTTCAGTTGTGTGACTTACAATAAGGCCGAAATACTGGTAGCAACAAGAAATCAGTTTTGCAAATAGCCGTTTATGTCAAAGTTATTCTCGCTAATGATCAGCACACCAGAAACGCCAAAATTATTGTACTCTTTATATTCATTTTACTGGTCTGCAAAACATATTACGTATCACACATATTATGCAGTAAAATGTTAACTAATTTAAATTAAAATAATTATTCTCTGTACCTTAAACTAAAATTCATTACATCCCCACAGTTGAGAGCCGTGAATTTCCTACTTTTTCCCCGCAGATTCCGAAACCATGTCTAATTATATGCTTTATTATGATGTGGAGAAAAATTGACAGAAGGAAAAACACAAATCTCCGAACATATTTGCCAAAAAAATACTTTTGGGTTGAGGAATGGCTGTATTTTTCATTGATTTGGCATCTGTAGACAAGTTGAAAGCGCATGCGTCTGAAAGTCACAAATGTGCGTGTGTAGTTCGCTGTAACTGGAATTTAAATAGGCAAGGATATTTATCTGTATGACGATGTCAAGCACAGCATCGGTGATAAACACGCATACGACGTGTATCTCAACTCGAGCGACTAANACATACGCCGTGTATCTCAACTCGAGCGACTAACTCCGGCGGCAGTTTTAATGGATACAAAATAAGATAACTTTTGACACGACATGTTGTCTAAAACAATTACTGAAGGCGGTTTACGACATGGAAGTTAGACTTGCGTCGTTAGTTAATTTTAGGGAGCTCCAATCTTTTAAACAGTGTGTAACTGAATAATGATACGCAATCGCACTGAGACACAGGGGCATGTAGCTATCAATACGCTATTTCGTGGGAATTAAGGCGGTTCCCACAATGTTTTGATATGGAAGCATATTGCGTTCGTAATAACGAAGTGTTAATCGCATGTCAAAACTGACGGAACAGGTTGTCTTGTTTCACTAACTTAAACACATCGTTTTAAAAATAACTTGAATATCAGTTATAGAACGAAGAATTGGAAAGCCCGACTGGTAGGCAATACGATTACCACATTATATGATAACTCTGCAGCAGATCATAAAGAGTGATTGTTTAGGGACTCATACTGTTACGAAAGTGCCACAAAGAAATTATTTAATTTACAAGAAATATAAAACCATCATATACTGAGTTTTTATCCGTCGGTATGGCGTTTTTATGAATGGAAGTTCGCTAGAGCTGAACAGACAGGGGCCGCAATCAAACTCCATAATTTAAAAAAATTGAACAAATCCCCTAAGTTTTGCATTAAATTTATTTTAATTAAGAAATGTTTGATAACTTTTATGTATTGGGAACATCCACATTATAACGAATGAATAGGGGCATATGTCACTATGGTGGCATGCAGTTAGCCACCCCAATTTGCAAGATAAGTGCTCGCGAAAGTCATGGAGAGCTCTTACTGCCTGGGCGTCAAGCATTGCTTTCAGTTGTTTGAAAGATTCTTGCACTGGAAGTGAATGATTAAGTGAAATATTTTGAACATACTCCATTGCTACACTATGTCACCACAGAAAAACCAAGTCCGCGACATGAAACAAACATGAAAAACAAGCCAATAGTGACTGTAGTAAAAATTTATAAGTTAAACGTACAAAAAAATTTGGTTTTCTATTTTGTTATTTATCTGACACAATCCCTTGTGGGGTTTACTATACGTTTGTGACTACAGCTAATCTTGGCTCGTGTTTCGTGTTTCTTCCATATCTCATACTTGGTTTGCTGTGACATCATATTGTAGCATGGGAATACACTCAAAATATTTAACTTAATTATTGCTTTCAAAATACTCAAAAGTGATAGCTGCTAGGAGCAGTACAATCCCTTTACGCAGGAAGACATGTGTTATATCAGTGCAGATATCAAAACACTATTAACGCCGGTGAATGTGTGTGTTTAAAATCGACATAACCGAATGTTTTGTCTGCCTTAAGTTGCAGAAATGCAATTCCTGTGCATATAAATATAATATTATATTTATATTTATAACAAACAACCCATAATGATGCACCGACTTGATAGTTTGTTGCAGGTCGGGAAGAAGACTTTGATGTTGGCTTCGGGAAGAGGGGCTCTACTGTTACTGGATTCAGAGTATGGTGTCATGGGCCCCTCAAACTCTAATTTACTTACAAGGGTTTTCTTAATTCCACTTTCACAAACGAGGAAACGATTAATCGTACCTTGAGGGGCTGCCCCTGGGAGAATAGGGACTCACCGACACACTACATGCGAAGTTAATTAGCACACTTGCCAACAACAGTTCAACGTGCTAGATACACATCACGACACAACATTAACTCCAGCTGGGAGGCTGGAGGGGAGCTTCACTCCCCCGCCGAACACACGGAAACGTCAATTTACTTATAAAAGGCAGCACCAACTACTCGCCTAAATACGGGCCCAGTCCCCAACCCCCACATATACACTGCCCCTGCCACCGACCCAATGATTATTTGAGAAAGTGTCGGGGTGCATTTGTTTGACAAACACCCAGTGAGTTATGGGAGTCTAGGCTTCCGGTCTCACAACACTGAGGCCATTTGGTGGCGTATGAGGGTTCGGCGGCCTGTGCCGGCAAACTGGGTAAAGGTAAAACATAAATGTTTTGTACCCTTTTTTTTTTGTTGCAAAATGCGTGACTGCAATAACAACGTAAATTTTCTCGTTGGAAGCACCAGAGAAAACACTACTAAAATGTAGCAAATTATTCACTCATTCGTGGAAACATAGAACATTATACTGGCAATATAGTCCAAACGGAGATACTTGTTTTATTTTTCAGTGGCGAGGCTGCATGACTGTCAAAATATGCTTTCATTGTAAATCGAGGCACCTCCCTTGCCAATATATATCATCTCCATAACAACACGAAAAAGCTATCTCACAACTCGTGATTACTAATTGTTTGGATTTAAAAATTGTAAAGTTTTGGAAAGCTTGTTATGTGCATCAGTTTAAATTGGTGAATGATCTTTGACCTTGTGTTTGGTAGTAAGAGGGAGGTCTGAATCGGATCTCCCTTGCCAATATATATCGTCTCCATAACAACACAAATTNTGTGTTTGGTAGTAAGAGGGAGGTCTGAATCGGATCTCCCTTGCCAATATATATCGTCTCCATAACAACACAAATTCATTTGCATAAGATTTTCAGTCCCCAAGGGATAACGACTTTTGATCCGTTGCTACTGTATTATATCGNGGAGGTCTGAATCGGATCTCCCTTGCCAATATATATCGTCTCCATAACAACACAAATACATTTGCATAAGATTTTCAGTCCCCAAGGGATAACGACTTTTGATCCGTTGCTACTGTATTATATAGTGTATTATGCGTGTTGCCTTCCAATCGGGTCTTCAGATTCTTCGTTGTAAAACTGGTGCTCAAATTTCTGGCAAATGGTGAGTTTTAAGGTAGTGATATTAGACGATCTATTATGTCAGTTTCAACATGCCATTAATAACCCATCTGTACTAACACGACTATGCATATGCATTGCAAAATTCAATGGAAAACAAAGGTGGAAATCCTCATAATATCTATAANTGTACTAACACGACTATGCATATGCATTGCAAAATTCAATGGAAAACAAAGGTGGAAATCCTCATAATATCTATAAAATAAAATGATGACGATGGGTTTTGTGGTGTTGTTGTATCTTTGTTTACGTACACATTTGCACGAAGGTCTCAAAATTCCGTTTTAAATAGTCTATCTAATATTTAAAAAGAAATGATGACCTAGATCTAATATCTATGGCATTTATCGCCCCTGGTACTCACTTCGGACAATATGTCATGTAAAGGTTTCACCTTATTTTTCGTGATGAACTTTCTGATTGGTGGTAGAATTCATATTTTCCTAGACCTGGCATTAGAAGGTGTGCACGTGCGTGATGTGATTATGGTGTAAATGAAATAATTACATTTCAATTGGATACAGGCCTTTAAAAAAAAACTTATTTTTACATTGTAATGTTTTGTATTGCCAAACGTTGGTTCTGTTAAAGTCAAGTGCTCTACAACATACTGTTAATATACGGCAAGTGAAAGTTTCTAATTGGTATCGAACTGACGTGTGAAACTGATTTTTGGATATGTCTCTCGTTGGTATAAGACCCATATGTCAAGCCACTTATTAAGTTGCATAACTATGACACCTCTACTATATTTATTAAATTTTCTTGACTTACTCTTGACAACCGCCTGCAAAATTTAAGGATGCCAAGTTCTTTGGTTCTGTACAAAACTTCAGATGATAGAATTACTTGAACTTTGCTTAAGTTAAATGTCTTCACCGGACACCAGNTTTGGTTCTGTACAAAACTTCAGATGATAGAATTACTTGAACTTTGCTTAAGTTAAATGTCTTCACCGGACACCAAGCTCATTATTTAATGTTAAATAAATGCATAAAGAGTACATGTGAGTTACGGCGTGTGTGTGTCATTACGTAAAGAAAATGTACCAGAACATGTTCAGTATTGTTTCACTGACGGTCTTCAAGGAACAGCAGACAACAAATATTCTCAACAATCAATTTGGGAAAGACAGGGATTCAACTGCTTGCCAAGGCATATCGTAGTGTTCAGAAAGTTTTGCCACATAGGGAATTATATAAAAACATTATTATTTAATAAAGCTTGATACCTGCCAAATGCTGAAGTTTGGAAGTAGGTATTGAATCTGCTCTGCGGCGTGAGGCGCCAGCACTTGATGCTAGCCCTCAGTGATAGGGCGTAGGAATACGTCGACACTGTTGTCTCTAGGTCCAATTTACTAATAAATTACACTTTATTTGCGAGTTCACATAATCGAGTTTTATTGTTGCTTGAACAGGTTAACTGGTACATGAACTCACGAGACAAGCTCCCCTCCCCTTTTTCTATGTAGGCTACGTATGGTTTGACGCCCCGATTGGCATCGTGGGGGGGGGGCAGGATTCTTCACACCTAGTGTAGAACTACTTATATGACACTGCGGCGTTGTCTTCCCTCGGCTGGCGGCTTGGAACTGCTCCGGTGCTTGGTGGGGCGTCCCGACGCCTGNTCGGTGGCCTCTTTGGTTCGGCGCACTTATGCCTCCGGATATTGTGTCGTTATTCTCCCCAGCACGCCCGCTGAACGCTCTCATGGTTTATTGCGGTACAAGCCCGGGACAGATGCCGTTGGTGGTGGGATCTCGGTGTCCCTTGAGCAGCTGCAAAATGCAACTGTGTCCGCGCCCTGGTGCCTTCCGTTGTCTCCGGATGTCGTCTGCACGTGCAGGAACAGTTGCACGTGCAGAAACCTTTGGTAGCACGCCTTTGTAGCTGCGAGGCTCCTGGCATCACTCTTCCGCCGGCACGTCCGCTAACCCTTAATCTTTATTGTCGGTCGTCCGCCTGCGAGCTTCGCCAGAGTGTGTGTTCTGACGAATAAAATATAGGGATGCAGAATGCGTCAAGCTTTAGAAAAAATATTCAGCTCCCTCCTCCCTTTTGCACATTCTCATCACTAACTCGAAATTTTAAAAGTATGTATGTTACATATTTGTACAGCAAGGTTCTCATGTCAAAACTTGGTGTAGCCAAAAAATTCAGTAGGTTGGTAACCGACGAATCGTATGAATTTATTCATACAAGGGACCATATTTGGTACGTAAAGAATTATACAATTGCAACGATTAAATCATATGGCTTTCTGAGAAGCAGTGGACCGTAGGCAATCACAAAGAAAATGAAATTTTCATTTGGATTTCACAAATTACATACTACATTTGGGGGTATGAGAAGGGAACTTAATTTTACTGCAAGCTACGACGCAATGTCAAACTTCCCTCAAATGCAGCCACTGTCATAAAAAAAATCCCTTGAAATGATGAGTAATGCACACTTAATATCGATCAGTGGTTCGAATCAACGAATGAACGGTATTCTCTGAAATTCATTATCATTTGAGGACGCCAGGCAATTTAGTTCGTTGGAAATCGATAGAGATTATTAATTGTAAAACAAAGTGGGTTTCCAGACGTGCTTGGATGAAATACGCACAACGTTGCTATTTAACCAAACTAGTTTCATATTTTTTATATTATCGATATATGTTTTCAGATATAAGGCTTTATTGGTAGTCTTTATCGACCTTTATTGATCGTGTGGGGAAATGTCCGACTCGCTCTCGGGAAGCTATAGGAGTGGATTTTCCTGGATTGTATTTCTTTGTTCAATAAGAACGCCAGTAGGCCTGCATTTCCCTAAAGGGAATGCACCGCTTCATATTCTGTAACGCAGTATCACTTTGCAATCTACACTAGCTTGCATATCGTTCAAGTAAAATCGTTCACTCATACTTTACAGTTTTATTTACGTAATTATATATTATGTCCTGAAGTCCGTTGATAAATGCAAACTAAAGAGTACGTTTTTATAACAGCGAAAATAAAACAACACAGATTTTTCGTTTATTTAAATTTCTCCTAATAAATCTGAGATTGTAAAAGTTAATCATTTAAGTTACTGATATCGTAAAAAAGTATCTAAGTAAAGCATTTCTTCTCAGAATAAATGTAAGAATACAAGTGAAATGCAATTTTCTCAGTGTCTCGACTATTTTTCTAATGACAATTATGTCAACTGGAAAAAAAAAAAATTTGCAAACACTTGGTATTTAGCTATTGGAAAAATGGAGCAGTGTAGGATTTCGGTGACACGCCGGCTATTAATTTCGCGTGTCTGTGAACGTTTATAAGTGCGATTACGACACAGGTGACAGCCATCTCCTGCAAGACAGAACAAAGGCCTGAGAAACGCCGGCGGATGATTTGCATGCAACTCACGGCTGCCAACTGTGCAGCGCGAGAACTTCGCCTCTCGGGTTCCTCGTCTCGCGCTTGGAGGAGGGTCACGTGCGTGGAATCAAATTTGCGAGCGCCGCCTCGTACCAGGATCTCGGCGGATTACGCGATCGAGGTTTGAAAACTCGGCGAGCGGCTCTCCGTTGTCCTCGGTGGCGTTTCGGCGAATATAATTGGGTTTTATTCCTTCGTAGTAATTGCGTCGGGCTTCTAACTAAGTTTCTGGCTACTCGACTTCGCTCGGGGTGGCCGCTTGGCCAGACGATGGGGAGGGGGGGGGAGCTGGTTTGGCGATTGGTGAAGGAGCTTCGCAGCTGCAGAATGGATGAGAGCTATAACTCCGGTTTAATATGTCTATAAAATCAAACGCTAATTACAGCTGACCTTAATAGTCACCAAAAGGATAGTAAAATGAGATTTGATAAACAATATTAAAAAAATATTCGCTTTCAGGGTTCTTACTAAAACGTTTTTTCATTCTATTTCAACGAGGCTTATTGGAATGGTTAGAGTTGTTATTAAAGCTCTCAGTTTTTGTTCAGTTGGCGATTGTATAAAGCGTATATGAGTGCGCAGTTGGGTAGCCTGGTATGTTGCGTCAGTGTGCACGGAGGATGTAAGCTGGTTACATGAATAATCAGATATTTAAATAATAGACAGGTAAAATATGTTCAGGACGTGTGTTACATATAAAGGTATACTGAAGAGCCAGAAAAACTGGTACACCTACCTAATATCGTGTAGGGCCCCCGCGAGCACGCAGAAGTGCCGCAAGACGACGTGGCATGGACTCGACTAATGTCTGAAGATATGCATGAGGCATTTAAATCTGCACCAATTTCAGAAAGGGTTGCACATCTGTCACGTTAAATGATTCTCGTCAGTCGTCGTTTGTCCCGTTCGTTCACGATCTTTTTCCGGCCGCAGCGATGTCGAAGATGTGATGTTTTAACGGATTCCCGACACTCGTGAAATGGTCGTACGCGAAAATCCAAATGTTATCGCTACCTCGGAGATGCTATGTCCCATCTATCGTGCGCCGACTATAACACCACGTTCAAACTCACTTAAATCTTGATAACCTGCCATTGTAGCAGCAGTAACCTATCTAGCAACTTTGCCAGACGCTTGTTGTCTTATATAGGCGCTGGCGACCGCATCGCGTTACTCTGATTGGTTCCATGCCTCTGTTATTTGCATACGCACGCCTATACCAGTTTTTTTGGCTATCCAGTGTATTCAAGGAAGTTAAAATACGGAAAGTCTTGTAGAATGATATGCACTTACGTACACGGGTAGGTATGTACGTAGCTTCATGTGTGTGATGACAGCCAGATGCGTATGCAGTTATGAACACAGTCATTTAGGCAGGTAGATAGGTAAGAAGGCAGATGGTATACAGGTAAATGGGTTGAAAGTTTGTGAATGTGAGAACGTAGTTGGACAGGTTGACGTATAGTTGAGATTGCACAGATTTATATATGGAGCTGTCTCGATAGTAATGTATTTGGCTACACGCAGGTGTGTGGTTATGCGTGTATGCATGAAGGAGAGTATACAGGCAGGTATAGTGTTAATTACACTATAAGTATGTTTGTTGAGAAGATTAGTAGTTCTGAAGGTAACATACAGGCGTATATGAGATGCGTTGGTACGTAACTGAGTAGGAAATAAAGGTGGTAGGTTTGTGAATACAAAGATAAGAATGTATGAAAATACCTACTGTAGGGAATTATGTAGGTAGGAGATAGTAAAACAGATAGACAGGGATGAAGTGACGTGTATTGGTGGGTAATTAAGTAGGTATATACTTACATGTAAGTAGAAAGTATGTGTGTGTTCAAATGAAAATACATTAAAATAATCTTGTAGGCATATTGTGATTAACTGGGTAGGTAAAAAGGTTGGCAGGTAAAAAAGTAGGTAGGTGGTTTATAGGTAGGTAAGCAGTTATAACCAATGTATATGTATTTTTACTAATAATATTTTTTAATATGCAATATTTTCAATATATATATAANAAGCAGTTATAACCAATGTATATGTATTTTTACTAATAATATTTTTTAATATGCAATATTTTCAATATATATATAATTTTCAATTTCTTATACATTTTTAATAATATATGTTATATGTATAATATCCATAACATATTGTAAAACATATATTTATACATAATAGTAATTTATAAATACTATAAAATATTTACAAATAATACTTGTGTATTATATTTTATATAATATTTATACACAATATTTGTATATATGTAAGAGTGTATGTATTTGTACCACTTCTCCAATGCACAGTAAAAGACAGATTTATATAGTCTTGCACATCTCTTCTTGCTATAGAAAAGGGAATACGTCTGTAATTTCTCTACATCACCCGTGCCTAGAACAAAGTACTAGGTATGAAATATTTGTCTGGATTTCGAAAGGTAATATACATTTTCTCCTTGTGTGTACATTTTGCTCACAGCTTGATGGATTATCTAAAGTCGTTCAGTCGAGGAATTTTCCAAGTTGTAAATTTAAAAATAGTCTTCATTTTCTCCTGTTCGTGCCCAGTTCTTTAAACTGGCTTCTACTGTATCACAGGAGCCGCTGATCTAGCCGGTATGCTTCCTCGCTAGAGCCGATGACGTCCCCCGGGGCTTCTGGCTCGGGCAGGGTGACAGTGGTGACGCCGTCGACTGACATTTTAATAAAGAGGGTGTTCCATATTTAGCGTCGCCAGGGCGCCAACTTTGATACAAAATACCCTTCTCCCCGCCATGGCTCGCTTCTCACGGTATTTACACCTACACGGCCGGCGCACGGTCGATGTTTACCTCGGCAAACAGCCCCGCCCNATCTGCCTCTGGGCAACAAAGAAGAGGCGACAGGCAACTTTTTGTTGACGTGTAGCATGTCGCATGCTGGAATAGCAATGTGTATCCCGTCGGTTCTACAAGAATAGTTCACACTGCTGACGTTTGTGGCATGCTACGCGTAGGTTGTGTACACTGGTTTCAGTGGGCACGTGTACTCTTAGTTGTTAGTCAAAATGTCTCTGGAAACTATGATGAGTTTCGCTTTTGTATGCTGCTAAGCGAAAAATGAAACCCCGTTTGAGACAAGTGGTTTGGAGAGATTTCGGCGTCTCTAACATCGAAGTCTTGAGAGCCGTTGAGGTTCGAAGAGTGGTTAGTGTGGAGCGGCGCCGGATCGCAAGGGCGGAGGAAACGGGAGTTCCCNTGAGTTTCGCTTTTGTATGCTGCTAAGCGAAAAATGAAACCCCGTTTGAGACAAGTGGTTTGGAGAGATTTCGGCGTCTCTAACATCGAAGTCTTGAGAGCCGTTGAGGTTCGAAGAGTGGTTAGTGTGGAGCGGCGCCGGATCGCAAGGGCGGAGGAAACGGGAGTTCCCCGATAAAACCCGCTGACCAGCGGCATTGTCCGACACGATTCCCCTCGTGCGAGAATCCGGAATTCGGCGGGAATCGAGCCCGGTTCGCCTACTTGAGAGGCAAGTAGTCTGACCACTACTCCACCGTGGCCTCACGTTGGAGACAAGAGTGATTTATAAGGAGTTTGTAATTTCAAGATGTGTCTTTGGCGTAACTTCAAAAATGTTTTGTGTTCATACTGAAACGTACTATGCCAATTATCGCCCGCCCTCCACCCCCCAATTTACAATTTAACTTAATTACGAGTTCTTTCGTTTGTCGAATTTTACACCGTTATTAGGCTATGGAAGTTGAACATCATATAGTTCTAGAAACTGTCGGTATTCTCCGTAGGACCATTCCATGTCGCCTCTCGAGGTCTCCTGTTTCCCAACCACAATGCGTAGCGTTGTTAGGGCACTTTAAATATCTTTGAAGGTTGATATGTTTTAAAAACGTCGACAACAACAACGCTTGAATCCGCAACCTTCAGCCCCACAGTCACACAATTTACCACTTCAGTTACCACGCACTTCGAAAACCTGTACGCGTCGTGCAGTATCAAATGAAACTGCGGCCATTGTCTTGTTTCCCAGATTTCAAGTATTGTTAATAAGCTTTAAATACAAGTACTCTACACATTTACGATTTCAACTGTAATAACGCAGGAAGTAACCTCGCGAAGCCTTGAAACACACAGATTCCATTCATCCCATCTACGGTTCTACAAACAAATTGCGCATCTCGTCAAAGGAAATTTAAATATTCGAAAACCCGCGGCTGTGCTGTTTGTACAGTTTGGTGCAGGGTATCCTACCAACGTGAGCCAGAATGCATTGCACGCAAGCGATGCTGCCAAACCATCCGTGTTTCTCCTAATCTTTACTACTTGCGATAGAAGTCGCGGGAAGAAGAAACTGGAATTTGATCGACTACTCCCAGCACGCTGCCTGCCGCACGTTTGACCAAAAATGGCGGACGATTATACCCAGCCCGTCAGAAACTGCCAACACCACACTCACCAGACTAATTTCAATCGATAAAGCACCCCTTATAACTACAGGAGTATACTTTCTTTATTGGTCTGTCTGGCCAAATTAATACGAGAGAAAAGGAATACTAAATAATGTGTTCGTGGAGGCAATCTTCANGAAGCACCCCTTATAACTACAGGAATATACTTTCTTTATTCGTCTGTCTGGCCAAATTAATACGAGAGAAAAGGAATACTAAATAATGTGTTCGTGGAGGCAATCTTCAGTGAAATTAAAACCCTCATTTCTCGCAAACTGTTTATCCAATTTAAATGATCGACATATCGTTGGATTCGTCATATAATTCTGTATAAAATTACATGTATTTGGATACGATGTAGGTAGAAATTCAAAAGNCATTTCTCGCAAACTGTTTATCCTATTTAAATGATCGACATATCGTTGGATTCGTCATATAATTCTGTATAAAATTACATGTATTTGGATACGATGTAGGTAGAAATTCAAAAGAAATATCGGAAAAAGCCAAAAATCTATCTCAGAAACTGCTGACACCACACTCACCAGACTAATTGCAATCGATATAGCCTGTATAGTGCCTAAGGCATTGTCGCTTGTGGCGTTTAGCAGGTGTTGTAGACGGTGCATTCACTCTCGAGGACCGGCCACAACGCTGCGTGAAGCATTCTGCAAGGATGTTGCCTAGGTGCAATCGTGCCTGACATCGCCAGCGGAAAACAGCGGTGTTGTGAACTCGACCAAGAAACGGAGACAAACTAATGAATATTTCGTACAATACGTTTCTATCTTCCCACGTGCGTACATACGTCGCTTGCCATCTTCGAAGACTAACCGGCATGTAAATGTTCTNAATACGTTTCTATCTTCCCACGTGCGTACATACGTCGCTTGCCATCTTCGAAGACTAACCGGCATGTAAATGTTCTACTTCATTTCCAGTTGGGGTTACACGCGTTTCTCTTGTTTGCTGGAAAGCTAATAGGCGATGACCTACAAATTAAACTAAAATTACATTGAAGAAAAAAAACGCCACTAATAGCCATGATTATTTGGGAATCGAACCCGGACCCTCCTTGTCCGAAAATAACGACTCATATACCACAGGCACGAATGTGGCGTATAAAAAAATATGTAGTTGTAAGAAAGTGAGCAACTGTAATGAAAGGTGAACGGTTCTGATATCTTTCGATTGTCAGCGCTATTGTCACGTACTGAGAAATTAATCGCTGCTTAATTCTACACTACTGTGCTATCATAACACGTAGGATGGGTGCGAAACTATTTATTTCGAGAATAATACAATTACTTCCATTTAAAAGAAGAGAGTCGGTATTTGTCAACAACATCGTTATACCAGCCAAAGTAAGAGCACCTAATAAAAGACAAACCGACACTTTTTTGCGTACGGCGGTATTCATGGAAAGCCTCGTTAATGAAACGCCGCTGAGTGAAATTCTTTACAACAAAAGGATCTAAAACACTAAAGCGTTTAGCAGTACGCAACCATGCAAATAACTGGTAACCGAAATGCAAATAAGGAGCACTTACATTGAATAATGGATCACGGTCCTCCTTCGAAATGTAGCGCAAAGTGTTCAACTTATTCCTGACGCTCTGTACGTCAACAGCAGTGAAGTAACTCCGTAAAACCTCAGACACCAGGTCTCAAGACCTGTTGTTCGGAATATTGGATCATTGCTAACACTGTAATACTTTCTACTAGTTGTAAAGCAATTCGAAGTTACTACAGCTGAAGAGAGTTTTGTACTTTCGAGTTTCATGTACAGATTTGCTTTACAAGGAATGACTGCACATAATGGGTCTGGCATACTCGAAGTATGCTTTTACTGACATCCACACAACAGCACTGTATCAGGTGTCAACTTTTTGAGTCAACTAGATTGCACAACTTGCTTAATTCCTTAAACTATTTTTTTTTCTCTTAAATATGCCTATATATCGTATTAATGAAATCCATTAATTAGATGAATTTGATGTAAATTTGTGAGCGAATTTAAAGACAAATAAACCGGAGAGTAACTTCAGGACGTATTTGAACGCATTTATAAATGATAAAATATATATACATGAGTTTTAATTTTATAATGTTGATTTTGCGCTACTTGCGGGCTGGTATAATATAAATTCGTGTACACTTCGGTATTTATAGAAAAGCACTCCCATAAAGAAGCTGAAATGCCAAAACGTTTTATGGTTTTGATTTCAGACACTAATTGGTCAGTAAATTTTATTGCTTACGCCCTTCTCTGAATCCAGAACGCTGCGCGGTATGTTAGAAACTAATTAATTGTTTATGTTCTGAGCTTGTCATATAACAGAATGGGATGTCTTGAAAAATACTGTCACATAGCTGCAAGTTATTTTATCGTTGATATAATTGGAGACTAGGGAGATATAGAAGATTTGATGTCCCTAATTTATTATTAAATGTCAACTTCTCTGAGAACGCAAGCACAGTTAAGCAAGTATGTGTGTTCATTTTCGACAGTAAACGACGTAAGTGAGTATTTAATTTGTAAATTTTAAATTTACAAATTTACACTACTGTTTGTGAAAACTGCAACGCCTAGAAAGAATGGCCCGAACGAATCCAAACTCGGAGGATGTGTAGAACAGTGTACCAACAATAAGGTATTACATTACGACTGCAGAGAGATGGCGTACACGTAGGCCCAGCAGCGCCCTCTCGTGTGTGACCGGAAAGGTCAGCGTTACGCCAAGCTCAGTCAGTGAAGAGCCGTCAAACGAAGTGAAAGCAAGTGCCAGTATGCCTCGTCGACGTCAAAGGCCGCCACATCAGCATGTGAGTGAGTTCGAAAGGGGCAAAATTGTAGGTCTCCGGGAAACGGGTTTGTCATACCGTGACATTTTGGCTCGTACTGTGCATGCTGCTACGACAGTGATGCGTGTGTGTAACCAGTGGATAGAAGAGGGTCGTACGCAGCAACGAGCGGGTACTGGACCACGCAATGTGACCATAGCACGGGATGACCGCCATCTTGTCCGCATGGCCGTAACGGAACGTACAACCTCGTTCACAGTGTTGACTCAACACTGGAGCACTGCAACGGTTTTGAACTTGTCTGCGTCGATGGTTCGACGCCGCATGTTGCGGACTGGACTGGTGGCACGCATGCCATTGCGTCGGCTTCCATTGTACAGAAACCACAAACGCCTCACATTGCAATGGGCACGTGAACGCCGTCGCTGGCGTGCTGAGTGGCCAAATGTAGTGTTTTCGGACGAGTCTCTCTTCAACCTGTCCTACAGTGATGGCCGCATACATGTTAGACGCTACCATGCTGGCCGCAATCTGGCAGCCTGCATTTTGGAGCGGCATAGCGGACAAACGCCAAGTGTGATGGTTTGGGGCGCCATTGGATACAACATGCGATCTTGACTCCTACGTATTGAGGGCAACCTGAACAGCAACCACTACATCAGGGAGGTTTTAAATGCCGAGGTACTGCGCCTCCTTCAGGCAACTCCTTATGCCATATTTCAGCAGAACAATGCTCGGCCACATGTGGCGAGGAATGTGCAAGTCTTATTCAATGAACGACGGGTACCACTGCTTCCCTGGCCTGCACGTTCGCCTGATTTGTCGCCCATCGAACATGTCTGGTATATGGTTGGTCGGCGACTTGTTCGTCACGAACCTCCATCAATCACTGTTGATGCTTTTTGGACTCCCATACAATCCACGTGGAGGTAAATTTACCCAGAAACCTATCCAGGTCCTCTTTGATTCCATGCCACGAAGATTAGGAGCTCTGATTGCAGCACGTGGGGGCTTTACACCGTTATAATTTCTTAAGGACAGAGATAATGTACAGTTCCGCAATCCCAATCAATTGTGTATTGTCATATACGTAATCTGTGGTATAAAGTTCATTTCAATCACACGGGTCCTTGTTGCTGTTGCATTTTTTTTTTTTGCAAACGTTAGTGTTTTTAAAAAATATAAAGTTTTAATCATAAACCAGTAAAACTGTTTCGAAAAATTCAAATAATAAACTTTAAAGCGAATGAATTACCGCATGTCTACGGTTGTGCATTTTTTAAATTAACTCTTCGGTTTGTTGACGCGTGAAGCGAAATGCAAATCGCAACGAACTGCGCTCATACAAAGAAAATACCTCAATAAAATATTCTCTCTGTTTCAGACGATATTTTTTCCCACTACATCGAAATGTTTTCAGATGGTTAATTTTTTCTCTCTGCAACATGTGACTGCGGAGAATGAAAGAGAGAGATTGAATTGTTTTTTTTTTATGTTTGTTTCAAGTGTGATTATTTTCTTTTATTTCATTTTAGGTATTAAATTGTTTTACATTTCTGTAATATGCATTGTTCTATGTTTTTGTCTTTGTGTATTCTACGTATTTTGGGATGTGAGATTTTGAAAATTTAAAAGTCTTAATTTTATGTTACACTTATATAATTTTTTTATATTAATTAATGTAAATTTTGTAAATGTTATGGTTTGAATTTTTTATTTTTGTTAGGAATTATATAGTTTGGTTAGATTTGTATTTTGTTAGTTAGTTAAGTAGTTTCGTTTTTAATTGTTCGTTAGGGACGTCCAGTTGCAGCGAAGTTCGTACCGAACATTTTAATTTGTGTCGGAGATGAATTATATGGGAGAGGAACTCGTGTTAAAAGTGTTTATTTTAAAGTTCATTAAGATTGCTTTCTATTCCACGATGAATCATTGCCGACGTAAATGTGTTACGTTCCGTTTGGAAGACGTTACGGCGAAAGCCGCTGCACCTTTTGAACGGACATAGTATTATTATTCTCTCAGGCGGGCGGACATGCTAAGTCGCGCTCCGCATTGTACCATGTAATAATCCTACTGAGACTCATTTGAGCGAGTTTTTGCCTTGGAAGAGGCAAAAGCTTTTTGAGAATATGAAAAGTCTATACTAAATGAAATATGATTTCATTTATAATAAATCAGTTTTATCCATTTTAAATTACCAGTAACGGTAAGCGACGTACCGACTTTCCGTTACCAGCATACGAACTACAAGTGAATTTTTTTTTTCCTTTAAGATGTTTCCGTTTTTGTTGATTGATATTGAGGTTTTTTTCCCACGGATGCCCATGAGAAAATGAGTCATTAAATTCTGAAAAATGAGCACGTCTGGACACTATTAATTTCCCTGCTCTCAGTTTTACCAGTAACAAACTTTCAGTTTGAATTTTGGAATTTAGTGGTGCTTCAGAAAACTCATACTCAAACTATTTAATGAAATAACTGGAATGGCAATGAGCTACAGAATTAAAGTTTTATTTAATGTGTTCATAAGTAACTTATTTTTATTTATCAGTAAAAGACTCGCACATTTTAAGTCCCATCACATTTAAACGCAGTTCGCATGCTTGAACCCAACCCAGAATAATTTTCGTCTACAAATTATTATTTTTTCTCTGAGAGTGTAGTGTGTGTCGAGGTAAAGTGTGTCTCCCACGCGATCCTAGCCTTGAGTGTGATTTACGTCATGTACATAACACTGTGATACACATGCATATCACACAAAGGTGACAAGGGCCATATAACCTACTCTACACCTGAAGACATACGCATAAACATCACACCTCTTTGACATTATATTCAATTAAATATTCTCTCATAGAGTTCAATACGGTGCATTTGAAACAAACCAGGAGTTTTAAAGATTCAATGTAATTTTTTTTTTTTTTAATATTAATTGCAATCCCTTACTTTGTGTATAACCTATTGCAACCTAATATTATATTCTGTACCATATAAGAANTAATATTAATTGCAATCCCTTACTTTGTGTATAACCTATTGCAACCTAATATTATATTCTGTACCATATAAGAAGGCCACTTTTTGACAGCTCGGCGAAAGTAGCGCCACTGTTTACATCCGACTACGTTGAGCTAATGTGTAGCAAAGAATGATAGAGGATATTAGACCTCCCGGCGCAGTGGACTCCCAACGACATAGCACCACTCTGAGTTCCTGTGTTCATGGATCAGGCCATAGCACAGTTTCGCCCCCTCGACACACCGCCGATCGCAGACACAGAGTATAGTGGCTGAAATGGAATTAAATAATTAAATATATTCAATATAACGCCATCAGAGAATTTTAATAAAGCAACGATAAATTACATATTTAGGAATTATCTGTCATCCTCATTTGTTTCATTTATAACCAACTTTTCAAAGGAAAGTTAACTTACGAAATAATCTTCCTGCCTGTGTATATTCGTATGTATGTCTGTGTGTGATCCCCCCCTGAAAACTTTTGTGTACGTTCACCGCTCGAACAGCGCCACATGAAAAGCAGAAATTAACATCGTATATAGAAAAAATGCTTAAACTGTTGCCATTAAATTTGTGATCAAAGTTTTTATACGATAAGCTACCTAAATATTTTTTTTTCTATGTATTAGTCTCTTAATTTGGAAACGACGGGTTAACAACTAATATTTTAGGGTTAGAATGCCATAGCAACGAAAAAAAAGTACACACCTTTGACAAAAATTTATTAGATGGTTGACCATATTGTAAGTGTAAAATATAATAAATATGTAATAAAATTCTAAAAATATTAATATAAAGTTTTTA
>NQII01011278.1:2428-13129 GCA_002778355.1 Clitarchus hookeri
TAACAATTACAAATGCATCATTATACTTTATACATAATATATAATTAAAAGTTCAAATTAACAAAAAATAAGATAATTTTATGCTAACGAAAGCAGAAAAGTCTCACAAATATCTGATATACTTAGGAAACAAAATTTTTTTCTAGCCGTTTCGGCGTTGTATAGTGAGGGGATGGGTTGGGGGGGTGCAGTTTTTGGGGTTTGGGAAGAAGAGCGCGTACATCACTGCGCGCCTGTAGCACCACGTGTGACATACACTAACTGCAGCTGTTTGCGAGAAGCACGCGTGTCCCTCGACACTGCGCATGCCGCCAGCAGGGACTAGCGGCAACTACATATTCATGAGGCGAACTTCCCTGGAATACACAAAGTCCCTTTCTCCCGGGGGTGGGGTTTCCCCCTTCGAGACCTGCAGCTTAACCCGCTAACTTTACTTTCATGTAGAACGAGTTTCTTTTTCACCCCCTTTTCCTCTCACGCTTTCCACAGGGGCTGGTCTTTGTGCCCCGCGTCCCTCTTCAACAGCCTCTTCGACCGAGATAACCCGGGAGGACTCTAGCGAGAAGACGATGGTCACAAAGAGAGGGAATAAAAGTGCGTTTGAGAGCCCAGATGCGTGCGGCATTCACAAGGGGGAAACAACCTGATTAAGAGGATTTATCGCACGTGCTTGGCGACAGTGTGTGAATGTCTTGGCACTTTCCTGCGGATGCCACTACCAAGAACAGAAACTCTACAGTAGCTATCGATTTCTCTCTCCCACACTACTTCTCCGACTCGCATTATGTTTCTCCTGCAGTTTAAACATCTTTCAATCCTCTCGTAAAAGCAAGCAGTGCCTTCCTGATACTATTTTTTTTTTGCAAAAACTTTAATAATATCAGTGTAAGACAACGAGAGGAAAAATTTAATAAGATTGTAAAAATACTTTTAATGAACCAGATTGGAAAAAAAATGGTTGAACAGGGAATTGTAACAAAAGTATTCAGTATGTCGGAAAAATACACTCATTTACAAAAAAATTGCTCACCCTGAAGGTGCAATCGCAGGGGCACGTAAGTATGTATAAGCACAGGACATGGAAGTATGTATACAGAATACATTAAAATATCATGCCATACCAAGCAAGGATTGCAGAGGATTAACACTTGTAGGATGCACTCAGTATAGTATTGTAGCACCCGTAGCACGGAGACAGACGGCGATACAGTCGGGCGTGAATGCAGACAGACATCAGATGTTCTTACGCCGAATGTTCTCCTGAGGAAGATCCTACCACATCTGGTGCAACTGACCTTCAAAATCCACCGTAGTTGACGCTGGCTGAAGTTGCCTTCCAATCTGGTTCCTAACGTTCTCGATGGGTGAGAGATATGGGGACCTTGCTGGCCAAGGAAGCATGTTGACATAAGGAACGCAGGCCAGAGATACCTGTGTTGTGCGAAGTCGGGCATTTTCTTATTGGAAAACGGGGTTGTCAAGCTGCACCAGGGAGGGGAGTTTACATGGTCGCAGAATTTCCTGAACGTATCATCGCGTGGTCAGGGATCCTTCAATCACCAACAGCGGAGTGCGCGAATCGTAGGAAATGGCACCCCACACTATGTACACCTCTCGTTGGGGCGATGTGCCGCTCTACTATGAAGCGTTGATTACAAAATATCTTAATATTCGTTATGCAGGTGTTCAACTTGGTTTAAAAATTAAATTAAATTATGTTATAGACAATTTTGCCCGGTAGCAATATTTGGACACCAACCAGAAGTTTTGGAGTCGGCGACTCTTACAATTCCACTAAGACAGTTTTGTGACAACCGGGTGCATAAATATGATATTTCAATAAATTGGACATACGTAACATTTTCAGTTTCTAGTAATGTTTGAGTGTTTTAAATGTTTTTTAAACTCTTGCAGGTGCCAGATTCTATTTTCTCATATTTTAATGACTATGTCTAAGTGACGTAAAAAATTGATTTTAACTTAATGAACTGTAATGAAAGTTTTAAACTTTACAAATCATTGAAAATTTATCATATACCTCTCTGTATAAACAAAACAAACATTTTGAGCGTAGCTACTAGAAATAATTGGCATTTGGCATTTCATAAAAAAGTACAGGAAGCTGCCATGGACGTAAGATTAATATTCGTGATTTCTCAATATAAGTGTGAATACCCCAATGTAGTAAATTTGCGAAAATTTCTTACGGTGTAGGACACATATCTCTACAACATTAATCCAAAAATTAATACAGAAAGTTTAATTCCCAGTAAAAAAAAAACGCTGTGTGATGTCTAGAAGTTTAACTAGAGATAATGATTCCAAGTTAAATAACAACATATTTACTCATTTCCTAGGTTTATAAGCGGCAGATAAATTTCCCTAATCAATATTTTTAGAAATTGTAATTTTTGTCAGCAGATATGTATTTCTGCGTCAGAACAATAAAATTACTGATACCTGAGAACAGGATTTTGCTGTTTAGATGCAGGAAGTCTATCCCACTATTCCCGAGTAAACAGGGCTTCTTGTGGTGTAAGTAACAAGCCAAACTATTTTCAGTTGACGTAATTCACCCTATATTGATTTTTACGACAGTCCTTACTGCCGTCTTAAACAGGGCCGAGTCAATTTCGTAATTAATACAACATTATGTTATTGAATATAAATACCAATGGTTATAAGTGTAGTTAGTTAATATAAAGACTCATGCTAATACGAAATTAAGAATTTACAGAAAACTTGCGAATGATTCTGTACTTGCAAATGTATCAAGGTCTTGAACAAAATAGAATTAGCAAATAAACATGTAGAACGCCGTTTATACATAAACAGTGCAGTTTTGTTTAGTTCAGTTGAATTTATCCAGTAGAATTTCGAAAATAAATTTCCGTTTAAAGACAAGGGACAAGTCAAGTTATTCATGAAATATTATGTTTGTTTATATTGTAGGCCTACATTAAATTTCAGTACTGATAATACTTCCGTGAAACTTCTATTCTATTTGCGCGTCTTTATAAGAATTTAGACAGACAGTGTTATGTTGCAAGTGTTTTAGGAATACGTAAGGCCTAGAGGTTTTTTTTTTCCTTCACTCTGAGCACAGCGATAAGGGCGACAAAAGCCCGCGCGTCGCTCGCACGTGCAATGCGCTGAATCGGCGTGCAGTCACTCCCCAGTCACGCTTTCCAGTGCAAACTGTCCTTTGCAGTGATATGGGCTATTCACGGTCAAGTGGCCACTTTTCAAAGCCCTCTCATTTGGAACAATTGCCAATAACTGTATTTTTATTTTAGGCTTATATTTTAACTTCCGGGTGCAGCATAATACACACGCTGTGTTTACTACTTACATTGCAATATTTATTTGAAAAGGTAGTTAAATGATTTTAAAAAAATCTGCTGAAAGGAAAAAGTAACAAAGGCCTCAGAAGTCGTCACTTTACTGTGAACAACCTTTACTCTATCACACGAGATCAAAGCCCACAGATGTAACTGCGACTGTACGGTTTTACATTTCTCCCGCCTCCTAAGGAAATTGCACAGGCAAACTCTAAAAATGCCCTTTTTTTTTAAAATCATTTTCAAGATTTTTTTTTTACTTTGAACACTCTTAGTATGATAAAAATAAAATCGTACGTGGTCACATACTTGGATTTTATTTTTTACGGACAAAGTCGTATTCCAAGGATGTTTATTAGCCGAGATACGTGTAAACGCGCAAGCAATGAATGCGCAGAGAATAAGTCAGGACAATAAATTCCTAACGAGAATACCCTATTTAACAATATTACACGACTTAAGGTCACATCAGGCTATCAGAAAGCATCGATACGGTGATAAAAAAAATTGAATAAATAAGTTTCGCTTGTGTTCTGTTTCCTCATAACTTTAAGCTGTCACTTTAGGGTCTTAGCATATCAATCTGTTCAGAAAGATCAGCATTGTCGTTATATTTTAAATCACTCTTACAGAAGAATAAATATCGAAGCTGGAGGGCTACTTACAGCGATGTTTGTTGACTTTGGCACATTTCAACGACCATATTTATATTTTAATAATCAAAAACTGGGAATGGCATTAGTTTTGTCACACTACGTTTTGGCACAGTTACCCATTGTTTATTATATTTTTTGTAAAATATAATTCAGATTTTATTGGTGCCTTTGAAAGCCCCTGTTAAGTGCATCACATGTTCTATCAGAAGAACGCCTTACAAACCATTTCACGGTAACTGAAATTTCCTACGTTTATTTTACATGGTATTTTAACCTTGTACACTTAATGTTAAGGGATTTGAAGAGACTAAAATTATTTTATGTTGCATTTGAAACAAGAAACTCGAAAAGTAAGACGGCGTAAAATTACTTTTTAAAACGAATTAGAAAAGGTACATTTTTAACTAATATTTTTTTTTCGCACAATCGTCAAATCTAATAAAAATTAATACGTTAGGTGGAGCGTTAAAAATATTTTAAGACTACGAATCATCAAACCCCTTAAAAAAATTCTTGGGAATTTATTTAAGGGAGTGTGTGTATTTCAAATTCAACTTTTTAGATAACATTGAAAGTCAAAATAGTTACATGTTAAACGCATCCCGCGGGTAGACGAAGGGTAGGTTCAGATTACAATGATATTGTACCCTACCACTACTGGGACTCACAGAAGTACTTTAGCTGAAATCAAATTTGTGTTAAAATAAATTTTCTAAATTTATAAGAATCAAGATTTTATGTTAAAATGCTGATATTTACGCTAAAAAACAAGGTGAATATCATTTTTCAAATTATTTTGTTTTTTCATTAAATTAACTGATATGTCGGAAAACCGTGGAAAAAAAAAATTTCAATTCTTGAGTAACCTTAAGTTACAGGTAAGTATTTTAAGTCACAAAAGCGTGGTTATGTCAAAATATTACTGAAACTGACTCTTCTTCTACCCGGCCGGACGATACCACTGATCGGCGGGTTTTCTCGGGAATCTCCCGTTTCCCCCACCCTTTTATTCCGGCGCTGCTCCGTTATCATCTCATTTCACCTTCATCGGCTCTCAAGACCTCACTGTTAAGAGCCGTCCAAATCTCTTCACTCGTTCACTTACTTCTCTTCGTCGTAACAGAGACGGTGGGTGGTGAAGGGAGGAGGGAGATAGTAAATAATTCTCACAATAAGATTAAACTTACTGGTAGTGCATTTCATAAAAGATCTTCAACAGTTATGAGCCAAGGTCTGAAATAGACTTAATTCCCTAAACTTATGGAAGTACTTTACTTGGTTTTTGCAATATTTTGATTTGCTACTCAAATGTTTCTATCTTCCTTCTTGAACACTTTAACATGTGCTACATAGATTTTAAAACTCAGACAATTAGTCCATAACGTGAAACGGAAATCGCAAGCTAAACCTTCAGAACTGTGATCAGAAGAAAAATTTTTCCGTTGCGTGTACGGGCGCTGTCTCATTTATCGTCGTGAGAGCGTTCGTGTTTGCCTGCTGGAACTACCGGCACAAGTTCCCGTTTCATTCGGAATCCGCGGATGCAAAAATTACAGGCAATATGTCCAGCGGCGCGGATTGTTGTTCAGCTGCTGTTCACGCCTATTGGTCTGCTAATGGGCCGGCTTGATTGATTGGTTGGTCTGTCTTGCAGCGACAATGCCCTCGGGCTGCGCCTGCTCGCCGACTGGACAATGGGCTGGGGTATCATCATCAATCAGCCGCCAGTCCTCCTTCCGATTGTCTCTCTTAGCCCGGCTGCCGTGGGTGGAGAAGATACGGCAGGCTTGCTTCATGTCTGTTGAGCACAACCACTATGCTGCGAAATGCTATCTCCTGTGGTAAAAAAAAAACACAACTTTAAATCCGTCAAGACGCTAGAATTATTTTCTACATTTTTACGGCACTAGGCCAAGTAATGGAGTGGGGAGATTTGGGCAGCTCTTAACTTCGAAGTCTTGAGAGCCGACGAGGGTGAAATAAGGTATGGCCCGACGTCGGAATGCAAGGGTGGGGAAAACTGCAGATCCCCGAGTAAACCCGCCGACATCGCCCGGCACTATTGCCATATTCGAGAATCCGAGAGCGGCTCCGCCGGGAATCGATTCCGGTATCGCCTAGGTGGGAGGCGAACAGTCTAACCTCTAAACCACCGCGGCCTCCTAGGACTAATACTGTTAATTTAACACAATCCATTGTACAATTATTGGTGCAGTGTACATTTTTTTTCCTTATTTGTATGATGAATTGACTTCGATGGAGAGTAAAAGTACACGAGTTCGCAAGGATGGAGGAATTAATAAAAATGAAAGAGCTAGATTATATTTCTTAATTTATTTAAAATGTTATAAAAATGCATACAGATATTATTAACAACATTAATCTTTTCAAATAATTATATTATTGTATCAGTGATTGCAATACTTAATGCCAAACTTAATTACAATTAAATCCCTGTCACTATCTGAATACTAGCTAGAGTTATTTAATACTCACTTACTTTTTACACATATACGATCAAAATATGCATTGCCATACATTAACATCGGTCCAAATGTCAGCCACTCACACATAATCTCACTTCCCCGCAGTCCAGCCTCTCAGTCTCTCCCTCTCTCTCTCTCTCTCCCTCCCTCTCTCTACTTCCGATGCTCGCGGACTACACTCGCTGGTCACTATCGTGGCTCTTCGCTCCGATGAGACCGCACACCTGGCGCTATTAGCCGTCCACCACTCCAGAACTCTCGACACAGAGGCGTGCCACAAATTATATACCTCAGCTGGCCTGACTCAGAACATTCTTCNCACCACTCCAGAACTCTCGACACAGAGGCGTGCCACAAATTATATACCTCAGCTGGCCTGACTCAGAACATTCTTTGCATCCCGCGTAGCGCCGAGGGAAAGGAGGAGTGATTACCAGAAAATTCGCGCGGCCTCTAAATCAAGACATTACATATAACAAGGACGGGAGTGACACGTGTCCTGATACCCTATCGCGGCATGTGTCAGTGTGTCACGCGGCGGCTCGTTTGTAAATCAGCGATCACTTCTCGGGTTACCGGTGGTGCCCTTGAAATTAAGACAGTAGCATCCGCTACAGTTAAATTTAAAATAATCTATTTACTTGAAGAATTCGTAAACGCCTATTCGCGAACTGTGATTTTCTCACTATGAAGGTAGTAAATACGATCTTTACAGGGAGCAATTGCGCACAGTAAAGAATTTCTGTACTTTTTACAAACAATTGATTGGAAATTTAGTTGCCAAAGATTATCTTGTAACTGTATAGCTAAAATATAATAAATTTACAACACGATATTTTATAAAACATTCAAAATTGTTCACATATCTCAACGTTTGTAATAAACTTTAAATCTACAAGACATGCTTGTTATAATTCAACATTAATGTTACACATTGCATACTTAGGTTTTATGAAATTAAATCTAATTTCTTTGTAGTGTTATAAAAATATAGACGTGAATATGTCTTTAAATTTGCAACCATAAAGGGCAATCCAGAAAGTCAAACGATAAAAAAATCGGGGGATAGAGTTTGACGCTGCAGCTCCGAATCTATCATATGCATCTAAAATTCAATTACACCGCTCGATTGCCAAAGGATCAAAAAATTTGTTACGTTGAGTGAGGACTGCGAAGCGTCACGCGCGACAGGGGTGGGGGCACCGCCATTTTGAGTTAGTTTCGCCGCGTCTCATAAATTCCGCGTAGTATAACTTTTGACGCGGAGTAGCTACGACACTCGTTTAAGTTTTAATCAGCAGCTCTCGTTGAGATCAATCGAAAGAGTATATAAAACATTTATGTGGCGTGGCTATGGTGAAATTGTATGAGTTTAAAGTAAAATAAATTGAAAACTTAACACAATATCCGCTTATACTAGTCAAAAAGCCAAGTCGAAATACAAAAATCGTATACAGTTGGAAAGATCATCTCAAGAGCAATCCAGTGATACCCGACATAGCCACACCCCATCTTTCTTGGCTACTAAATTACAAAGAATTTCTTGAAAGAAATAGAAAACATTTTTATACAGTGCGGATTTTTTTTTAAGTTTAATTTTTATTCCCATTCCAGGCAAATGCCTGGTTGGTGCGATTACTTAATGAGCAAATTCTTTACCTTTTGTGCCAGGATCTTAATTAGCTTCAATTCTCAAAAGAAGCAGAATTTTTTTACTATTATTGTTCAAAATACTCTCAAGTAAGTTGTGGTAACAATTAACGTACAAGACTTAACCCGGAAGAAAGGCAGAAAGATTACAATTTCTTTTCGCCCATCAGGGAAATAATAATTCATTACAATATTTCCACTCATTGTGTTAAATTAAGAAATTATAGTGTTTTTCCCATAAAAAATTTTTAGTACTTAAAAAAAAATACGAGGAACGCATTACAGGTGAACAAAAATAAAAAGTAGAAAATTAATCACAGGCACAAACAATTTTATTTTCCCAACATAGAAACAATCAGGGAAAACATCAGTATGAAGTGAAAATCAGAAAGCGCAAGCAAGTTCTTAGGTGCCATAATGCGTTTCTAGTTAACTTCATAGGCGTGTGCAGGGTGCTCAGAAGCAGTCGACTCAGGATTTACGAACGTGCCCGAAGGTGCTCGACAGTTATGCCCACTAATTCTTCTAGCATATGTTTGTTTCTGGTAGCCATACTTGTTTTATAGGCATAAGGTATGTGAAATCGTAAATTTTAACCTTACCGCAGCATCGATAACGCGGTGAATTTTCTGTTTCCGGAGGCAACCAAAACGCTTCGGTATCTGAGTGATTCAATTTCCACTGCCGAACTTAAGTCGATTTAGAATCCATTCTCGGTCAGCTAATGGATGCTCTGTGGATGTTGTGCATTTGCTCTGCCGCTGGACAAATGCAAGGTACTGTTGTTCTAAACGCCAACCAAATTTATATTTACTTGTTTTTAGTTCTTGTTAAGCTGTGCATATAACAATGAACATGAAATAACTACAATTTGCTAATAATATGTGACGGTCGTGTGTTCTTGTATATGATTTTCTTGCTCATTTAAATAAAATAATATGTATAAAAACTACCAAAATCTTTTATTTATATTGTTCCCCGTGTCACAAGTAACCCTGTGCTGATTTAAGTTTGCATGAAAAAATGCATACGTATTTAGACAAACATATATAACTTTAAATATAATCGATGATTCAAATAACAGAAATTATCGGAGAACTGAATTACTTTAAAATAGAGATTTCTTAGAAAATGTAATCATAATGACTACAAAATACCTACATACTCATATACATATAAAACTAAGAAGTAATATACTAATATTTAAAAAAAATGCAAGATGTGGTCGTGTGTAAAAGTGCATACCCATTTACGTAAAATCTTGTAATTAAATTTATCTAAAATATTTCTTCAAAATGTGTTGTTAATTGTGGAAAATACACTTATATATATGCAACTGAGAATTATAACCGCATTGATGGTTAATACAGCATTTATTATTTAAAATTGTGAAGGAGTTACATTTTATCACTGCTAACACAAGACTAACCCCTCGCAAGGATCCCTCACAAGACTGACCCCTCACAAGAAGACTGACCCCTCACAAGAAAACTTACCCCTCGCAAGACTGACCACTCACAAGAAGATTGACCCCTCACAAGACTGATCACTTACAAGAAGACAGACCCCTCTCAAGACTGACCCCTCACAAGAAGACTAACCCCTCACAAGAAGACTGACCCCTCACAAGAAGACTGACCCCTCACAAGAAGACTGACCCCTCACAAGACTAACCCCTCACAAGAAGACTGACCCCTCACAAGACTGACCCCTCACAAGACTGACCACTCACAAGAAGACTGACCCCTCACAAGACCGACTACTCACATGACCAACCACTCACAATACTGACCTCTAATTGTGCAGTATGCTCCGTAATCAGCTCCGCACGCTCCGCAATTCCGATGTAAGAAGAATTTATATATTACATGATACTCCCCAGTCCGCTGGACCTGGCTCGGAGTCGCGAATCCTCCTCTGCTGCTCTGAAGATTAAGTGACTAATTCCGCTAAGAACCTCTAGTCCTCTTGTTCGACTAAGGTTTTTTCGGCTCTTGCTTCGAGGAACTTCGAAACAGCTTTCCTAATTTTTCAATATTTTTCAAATTGTTTGGTGGAAAAAGTAATTTTTTGGTATAATAGTTCATTTCGAAAGTGATTTTTGAGATGAAACAGGCAATTTTGTCGACAACATGGCCGTCTCAGGCCGCCGGCCGCCGGTCACAACCTCCGCCTGTGACTACTTCATGGATGGTGGCTCCTGGCTCCTGATGCATGATACCTGTCCCCGCACACTTTAAATCCTACTATTAATAATGTTGATGAAATTTTCAAAAGCTTATATAGTAGGTAGGTCGTGATCCCTTGTTGATACAGATATCACTATAGATGGGACGAAAAACATATCCAACAGTAGTTAGACAAATACAAATGCCCAACTTGCCTCACTTGGGACTCGAAACCATAACTTTACAAACCGTAAGCTGGCATGCAACCAATTAAATGCACTACGGAGGTAAGATTAGGAGGATCAACTTCAGTTGTAATGTGTATTGTTAAGCGCGCGATTCCGCACTGGGCGCGGGCGCCGTGTTACCTGGTTATATGCGGACCCGGCGGTGTGGAGGG
>NQII01011278.1:13295-28785 GCA_002778355.1 Clitarchus hookeri
CGTCTTTGTGGTAGCCATCTGGCTGAAGTCGGAATCTGGCTGAAGTTAGAATTCGGGTGAAGTCTGGTGCAACGAGGGACATCAGCGGAGAGGACGGACGATGGCGGAGTGTGCGAGCCGACGAAAAACGAGTGTTTGTGCGGCGCAGGTGGACGAGAGGGCGTAGTAAACGTCGAGTAGAGAGCTACTGTACATGGGGGTTCTCGGTGCGCTCTTACAACATTACGGATCGGTTGAATGTGGACTGAATTAAGGTGGGACTGTGTGAATCTATGACACGGACTTTATTGTAGATATTGGAACTGTCAAACATGGACATATAATTTGTAAAATAATTCAGTAGTTTAAGAATCACTGCTGTTTATTTAGACTGATTTGTCATGGCTATTTTATTTCATTTGTTTCTTTAATGCGATGGTGAATTCTATTGATAAAATAGACTAATTGTAAATAGCAAGCGATATCCATTTATTTAGAGATATCAATCAGAATGTGTTTTATTTGTAGTGGTTGTAAATAAATTAGGAAATTATTATTCACTCCTTTATTTGATTGAAACCTCAATCCCTTAAAGAATATATGGTTAAGCCCACCGACTTTGAGAAATTGTAATAGTATGATGTTAACTAACATAAAAAATCTACAGGGCTGTAATTTAATTTTTAAAATACGTATGTGACGCATTTAAATCGTGTCAGTTTACATTGTTTACTGCATCACTTCTTGTGCGCAAAATTTGGTGGTAATTAGCAGGTTATATACATTATGTATATGCCAGCATACAAAGATTGAATAAATTATGTGAAATTGTTTCATAGATATAACATACTATTCAAAATTATTGATTTTGTATTGCCATAATTGAGACATTGCCTAGTCTACTTAACACCTGCACGTTTACATATCCTACTGTTGCACTACTTCTGTGCAAAATCTTGTGGGAATGGGTTAATTTTACTCTCAGAGATATGGCATAAATGCTCACGTTTCTCATGTGGTTCTATCTTCAAAAATGGCTCACAGAAATATTATGTATTACCACGTTCGAGATATGTCACATATACTGCGAATGCATAAATTTCGGTTGAAATTATTTGGGTTATATAGTATACTGACCTAAATAATATAAATGGTTCTTATGTTGAAAATACGCGAATAGCCCCGTATTTCATATAAATTTAGATGGACATCATAAAGTATAACTTGTCGCCTGAACTTTATGGCAATCGGTTTATTGTTTCCCGAGATGAGTCACAAAATCATGCGGCGTTAACTATGGGGCACAAACAAGGCTCTAAGTAGACACATTTGATGGTTGTTATAGATATTGTTAGCCGACAAAGTTAAGTTTAAGTGTGTTACATGTTTTTGAAGATATAGCGTGCTTAGCTAAAAAAGGTTTTATTGCCACAACTTTGAAAATAAGAGTCTGGCCCACTTGAAACTACTTGTATGCCATATTTCGTAGGAATAGTATGATTTTTTCCCCCCAAGATAAGACAAAAAGTTTGTAGTAGCATATGGCGCTATCTTGACGGGAAAAATATACACCGTGCTTTTAGCATACTAAGTTAAGCTGTAATATATCATATACCAAGCTTAACTGTTTCTATGACCACCATTTTGAAAATAAGTGTCTGACTGATAAAAACATGCTATTTTACATGGCCTGTAGTGTTACAACTTGTTTTCCAGTTTTGGTAGAAGACAGTTGTTTTTTTCTCGATATGTAATACAAATTTAATTCTTTATGTGGCGCTTTTTTACATCAAAGCGGGCAAAAGAGACTACGCATTGACTTATTTAATGCTTTTAATAGATACTTTCAGCACACCAAGTTTGGTATAAATTGGTCAAATTATTTGGTAGATTAAATACATTAACCTAAAATATTGTACATTACCGGTATTAGGGAAATAGTTTCTTTATACATTGTAATTGCATACGTTTTCATGGCCCAGCATAATATTATTTGCATGACAAATTTGGTGAGATTGGGCTTAGTAGTTTACGAGCTATAAACGTAAAGCGTGATAATTTAACGTAGTGCTATATTCCAAAATGGCGGGCTAATACCAATATCCTTTTATACGTTCAATGTTTATATGATGCACTGTAAATGTACGAAATTTGGTTTAATCCGATTAAATTGTTGCTGAAAAATGACATAACCAACTAAATCTTAAAATGGCCGCCAATTTGAAAAACAAATCTCCGAACGTGGTCAAAAACGTTATAAGTTGGATGTCCTAACTAAGTACTAAACGTTTATCGAGTTTGGTGGAATTCCTGTGAATGGTTTCAAAAGTTTTTAGGGACACACACGCGCATTGTTCCAGTGCATTCAAGTTCTAAACGAACTCATGGATGGGTTGTGTTTTTAATTAATTAAAGATGCTAAAAACATTTCACACACATTCACAGACAGACACACAGACAGGAATTTGGTTTCATAAGCCTGCCAATCCTTCGGAAAGTAGGCAGAAATGTACTTGTCAAGGAAACAATTACTTTTCTGCAACCGCGGCTTTACCAACATCAGGCCGTAAATACTAACTCTAGGTGGTTTTAGATATTACTAAATTAAAGTACACGACACTTCTTATTCCAGACTGTATTTCAAAACTCTTTTAACGTCGACGTTTGAGTACAATAAATAAAATATATAATTAGCAAGTGCCATTAAAAGATAAAAGAAGAGCCTTCTGGCAAATGTATCGAAATATACAAGAAGTCGATACTTGGGGAAATTATAATTTTTTAATGCTATATGTGGTACTGACATATTACCGTATTTTTAATGCGTTACATATGAGTAGGGCCAGTGACTTTTCGCGTAAAATACTACATACACATACTACATACACACCTCAGCTGTTGTTGTACCTCCATTGGCTGCTGGTGCCGTGTCCGTCTTTGACCAAGCCACTCAGGACTAAGTAACTCCGACACTGAACCTTCGTGATTCGTGCGAAAATGGTTAACACGAGCCAGAACATTTTTTTTTTTTTTAGCCAATCAAGGAAGCTGGACGACGCTACAGTGCTTCGGACTGTATCTTGTCTCGAATTCTTTTCGCGAAATATCACTGCCCCCTACGTACGAGGGATAAGCGAAATCAGTAGAATAGAAGCGAGTAGTATGGGCGTCAGTCGGAGAGCTTGGAGCTGAGTTGAAAGGGAGCTGAGCCGCACGGATGCGGATTGGACAGCTGCGACGAAGACGTCGGAATCCCGCTCGCAGACGTGGATCCTGAGCAGGAGAATACCGCCTCGTACCGGCTTAGCTGCTCTCGGAAATTGAGGAAGTGTCCCTCACGCAAATCGTGAGCGCACGACAGAACACGTAGCTGTCTGTGCCAGAAGGGCACAACTCTCGCTTCAGAAGAACAAAATAATATATTTTAAAAAAATGTTAGTTGGCAATAGTTTAATAATGTCGTTAGCCGTGTTTTTCTTTTGGAAAAGTACTGTAAACATTTACGTTGAAAACCAACTCTTGCTTGGTTTACGCACTGTTAAAAATACCTCACGAAGCGCACTGTCCAAATGAAATTAAATTATAATATCTTTTTAAAATATTACAAACTAATAAGTGAAAAAAGTAACTTTATAGCAAATAAAATAAATATTAACGAAAAAAATTATTTGCATGATTTGGGAACAAAAGTATATTTAATTCGTTAAGACTTGCCACGCAAAACAGGCAGCAACTTTTCTAATACCAACTGAGTCCTAGATGTAATCGTGAACATAAAACACAAAAGGACTCGCTAGAAACGCTTTAAATAAGTGTAAAAATTTACTTTTTTAATGGGCTCTTGTCCTATTTTAATTTCCTTAGGTTATTTTGTATTTTCAATGCGTTCTCTTTTATACCGATGGGCTACCGGAGGAACGGCCTACATATTTAGCAATTTAAATTTGACGATACGAGCATCGATCGCTTTACCGGGGTTAAAACATATAACCTCGTGTACTCTATTGGTTTAAAATTTGGCTGATATGACTTTAAAATTTATTTTAAAAGTTAAAATTGAAATGCGGGTGATCAGTATACAAAATTATCAAGAAAATACTTTCATTGCATTCTGGTCACATGGACAATTATTTTTAGTTGTAGGCTAATTCCGTCCAATTTTGAGATCTGTACCAAAAATATATATAAATTTAATATTCGTCCTTTTATTAGATATATTTAAGTCGTATTTTTTCATCTTTATAATTTACAAGATTTTAAATTAATTTCACTACAAAAATAAAAGTGATATGCTAAAAGTGTATAAAATAATCCCTACTGTTGAAGGGGACACGGTGGTGTAGTGGTTAGACTACTCGCCTTTTGCCTAGGCGAACCGGGTTCGATTACCAGCGGGGTCGTTCATGGATTTTCGCATGTGGGAATCATGCCGGTCACTGGTAAGTGGATTTCCTCGGGATCTCCTGTTTTCCCCGCTCTTTCATTCCGGAATTGCTCCATACTTACCTCGCATCATACTCAAGACATCGCTGTTAAAACCTCCCAAATATCTCGCCTTATGGTTGAACAGCCTTGATGGCGTCGCTCCTGATAGCGTCTAGTTTCTGAAGAGCTTTCTTTTTTTTCGATGAGTTACGTCTGTTGCCTCTTTCGCGTATTCCTCCGACAGTAGGCTATATTTCACTGACCTCTATACACGTACGCGCTCTATGTCTCTTCGTTAACTGTCCGTGCAGGATTCAGTCACTTTCTTTCGAGCCAATTTATTACAGGCTCTTTGGCCTCTACGGCACGCGGAAAAGTTTCTGCCCAGTGACAGAGTACCAGGATTGTAGGTAAATCTGTTTCTGTTTGTCACAACACAAAGTGAATCCGTTCAATCACCGACTTGTCATGAATGACAGACTTGCAAGAAAACAAGGACTGTATCCTGTGTTACATAGTATGGGAGAAGAACGGCTACGTACCGGTGTAGCAGACAACGAACTGACAGCTGAGAGCCAAGTATACGTAGTGCTGTGGAGGATAGCGTCAACTTCAATCAAAACCACGAAATTTCCTTTAACTGAGTTTGGTAAATATTTTCTATAACATTCCATTAACCTGTGAGTTGAAATATCCCAAATATGAGTGGCAAAATATATCGAATGTTAGTTCGCAAATGGCCGAGATATCTTTACCTTAACAAGGTACACCTTCGCTTTAACCATTCAGGCAGAGTCTGTGCGTACCAAGAATAATGTGGCGTAGTTGTACAGTGCCATTACCGTAGTATCACTCTAAGGAATTACTTTTAAATTTACCACATGAGCGTATACATGCAGTCACAAAGCGGGAATGGTATAACATTTTCTCACATAACCATGGTAAGTTCCTGAAGTTGCTCAGGAAAGAGTCAAATGCGTAGGAAAGTTCCCAACTTTGTATAGTAGCTATGCTAAAAAATTCCCAAATTTCAGCCTTATACGTAGTACTATTTCCATACACCGCATACGTTTAAAACTTCAATTACAGTTTAGGAATTTTACCAGAAATGTTTTTACAGTGAAATATTACTATCTAAGCAGCCTTCGATAAATAGCCATTTCCGCTTGTGTATTGGTCCTAATTTAATCATAGGTTTAAAGTTAGAGATGTTAGTTTATCGAGAGAAAAATTGACTGTTTGCTAGGATTCAACATACTGTACACATGCCCAACAGTTTTCTTACTTTATTGGCTGTCATTCTATATGAAGAAGATACCACCCCCATTTCAGTGGGCCAATGAGGATTCTGAGACTATAAGGCAGAACGTTCATGATTGGTCTGCTAACAACTTAGTCGATTCAAAAACCTTTATCATCCGATCATCAAAGAATAAACAAGTTAAAGTGTTATAGAAGATATGCTGGCTCAAAATATTTCGCGATTTTCCATCATCTCTATTTATAGTTATAACTAGGGGCAGTGATATTTCGCGAAAAGATTTCCAGACAAGATACAGTCCAAAGCACTGTATGGTCGTCCAGCTTCTTTGATTGGCTGAAAAAATGTTCTGGCCCTTGTTAACCGTTTGCGCACGAATCACGAAGGTTCAGTGTCGGAGTAACTTAGTCATGAGTGGCTTGCTCAAAGACGGACGCGGCACCGACAGCTAATTGATGTATAACAACAGCTGAGATGTGTATATAGTATTGAAGTCTACTGTGTGCTCCGATTTTTACGCGAGAAGCCACTGGCCCTAGTTATAACTCTGCTTACTTCCTCAGCAGATCCGTGCTGTTTTTCTGAGACGTTTGGATAAGGCCGTCACTGAAAGTATTTAACACCCGTCATTCCCTCAGTAAGCGTTCATCTTGATGGGAATACATACACCAGCAGACTACTTCCGACCGACGGCGTTTATGAGTGGACAAGGGAATATGATTGAATTCACATGTCTGGTATATAGAGTGATTCCCGCTCTAACTTTCAAGGGAAATACACGAAATCTGTGAGTCAACGCTATCACCAAGATCATGTTATTCTTGAGGTTCGAGAAAGCTGAGGCGATGGCACAGGACCAAGTTTCCAGGTTGGCTTTGAAGTGTCGAGAGTTATCGGGCGACAGTTGATACCACCTGCTGTTTATCACCAGCTGCAGTAATCCCAATCTGTTCATTACACACCACTGGCATGTGGTGAAGTGTTGCAAGCTAAGCTGGTTGCTCAGTGCTGTACACACTCGCCGCACGCAGCAGGAACCAGTAACCAGAGTGGATCCGGGATAAAATGGATATAATGCGGCCACTCACGAGAGAGCGGTGAGGCGCACATTACACACGTGCTGTGACGTCAACTGCACAACTACGTTTAAGTGGTCGATGTGTTAACTAGCAAACTATTAGGTATAGCACAGAGCAAATTACAGCTTACCTTGTAACCGTTCACCACACGCCTCTGGTACACATTTTAATAAATTATTACATCTCTCGCGGGGAAATTATTTGCTTCATCTACTTTCTTCGCATACAGGTCGTGTATAGTTTTGCTGGGGAACACCCTCCAAAATCGAGTATTTTCAGGCGAAGAGAAGTTTAAATAACTCTGAGTACCTTTCCCCACAATTTGGCAAAACGGCAGGTAAACTTGCCGAGTGAAAAAGTTTTGAAATTATTTTTAAGTATATCGACTGAAATTCCCCTGAAGTACGGATGAAAAACTCCATTGGAAGAAAGAACTCGTTGTGGACGGGATCAAACCCAAGACTTCCGGAACTCAAGTCGAGGGTCTTGATAGGTTAACCTCGTTCAGTGCATGAGTGAGAGCTGATGAATAGTGCAACGTTTGTTAAAATTCGGAATGCTCCTACGACCTTACATTCACCTCCTACAGTTGCTCTACAGAAGTAAAGTTGCTCTTGTAGTAACCCCATATTTTTTGGAATCTTATGTATAAATATGCAGGCGTGGGGTGGGTTTCCTCGATTATTTAAGGTGTTTAAATTTAGATATTTTACCTAAAAATTAGTTTGGAAAAATTTTATGAAGAATATCCTTACTTGATGAGCTCAGTACCAGTATTAACTGCATCGCAAAAATAAACAGTAAAACATTTTACCTGCTGATGACATGGTCGTTTAGAAATATAGATTTTTGTAAATATACGTCTCCTTTTGTCATGTAATTGTTTACTTATGACAGTATCGCTCACATGGGTAATGATAAAACAATTTTTGTTGTTACAGCGATTCAATAAACGCTTGTATCGTCATTCTACTCACGATGGATGTTTGACGGCTTTACCACGTCCATAAAAGGGAAGGGAAGGAAGAGATTTGGGTGGATCTTAACATCGAGGTCTTGAGGTACGATGAGGGTGGAATGAAGTGAGCATGGAGCAGCACCGGAATGAAAGGGAGGGGGAAACGGGAGTTCCCCGAGAAATCCCGCCGACCAGTGGCATCGTCCGGTACGATTCTCACTTGCTAAAATCCGGAGTGAACCGGCCGGGGATTAGACCCGGTTCGCCTTGGTGGAAGACGAGCAGTCTAACTGCCCAGCCACCGCGGCCCCAGGTCCATAACAGATCGTGCATTATTACGATTTCAATTTCAAAGAGTGTCAGTTGATATTGTTGACACTTTAGCAGACACGATGCTGGCAATTATGTCACAAGTAATAAATAATATTTAACTCCCTGCTTTTTCAACAGCTTTTTCGAAAATTTCTACTTGCATTTAAAATGTGCAGTATTTTCCGTGAAGCACCTTTTCAACATTTTCTGCCTGTTACTTCTAGGCTATTTATTTTTAAAACAACCAAAACCGAATTACCGTGTTGGGTCACCGCGTGAAACAGTTGTATTGAAAATGGCATGTTCTTGCTAGCTAAACGGGCAATTGCGAGTGGAAGATTTAAAAGTATTTGGAATAGACGCAAAGGCGGTCCTTACTGGCCATTCTCTCTCTCACTCTCTGTCTATCTCTCTCGCCCTCTCTTTGCCACACACGGACACGTGCACACACAGGCCGAGACAGGCCACTTAACGTCACGACTAGACAAACGTTTTTTTTTCTGATGTGTTGTTATTAACGACGCAGCGCGATAGTTATTTAGTTCTAAGGGCACCGTTACACGACAGCCTACTACAAAAGTACTCAGTGTGTTTCATCACCCTCTGAGCTAGGTCTTGGTGAGAAAAGAATATAATAACTACCTCTTTCTAGGGACACTGGAAAATAGCGAAATATTTTTTAACCGACATATACTCCAAAACGTCCTGATTTTATGATTGTGTGATGCATATCTTACTCAGTTTGGCACCTTCAAAATCAATCATTAAAGTGCAGTCTTAGAGTGTCACAATGTTCATTTGCCCAGTGAAATGGGAAAGTAGCGTCATACACACACGTCAGCCAATGATGAAAGAAAACTGTCTGGCATGTGCATAGTACATTGAAACGTAGGAAGCAGTCAAATTTTCCCGCCATAAAACCATCATCTCTAACCCTTTCATATCAACTATTACTATCTGCAGTCTTGTAACGGTTACAACTCTTACGTGTGGTTATAATTAGTCTTACGCAGAAGCGCTACTTTGTAGCGTTCCCAGATCAGTGAAATCTATGTCAGTTACATTACTCCCTTATTACAAAACAATGTGGCGTAAGTTTAGTTAAACGGCCTGGCAGCACGCAGTTTTACACACTTCCGTTTCCGTTCATCTATCTTGACTACAAATTCTTTTATCTTACAAAATTGCATTCTGAAATACACTGCCTAATCATGAATTAACTCTAAATAAACGATAATGAAACAAGTTTTTAAGTCATCGTACTGCAGATACGTGTTTATGCGTTGCAGTACATGTTTGTTTTCGTTTCGTTGCAATTATCATTATTTATTGTACTTTTGCATTAAAGTTTTCGTATACTCTGAAATTTTAAGTTATCGATGTTTGTTTACAACACTGTAACGCAACTAGTATCTGTTTTTGTTTTATCACAAAAACTATGCTCTTTGAACCGCAAGCTGAAAATCACTTTTTTCTTCCGTTATGGGTGTTCAACAAATCCATCGTAAGAGAAATCAACTTTATTGCAAAATTTAAAAAAATAGTTTTAAACAGGCGAAACAGAATCTAGTTAAATTTTAATAAAAAATTTGAGCCTGTGAAATGGCGTGATTAATCATGTCTGAGCCTTTAAGAGCTAGAAGATGCAGTCAACTTTTTAAGTTTGTAAGCACGAAAAAGGAGTTCAGGGCCGTGTACTGATATGACTTTCCATTGCGAACAGCAAGAACATTACAAGGGCTTTCGCAAGCAAAGGAAATGCACTGCGTACGACGTAATACGCAGGAATATTTTGCGATTCCGCGTTCATTTATCGCGTGTCTTAATTTGAATTTCCCCCTCGGCCATGAACTTTTCCATTTCGCAGAACTTTCTCTCCCGTGCTCTGTTCGCAGGTATTGCGTCGAGAAACAAAGAGGAATGTCATCGCAGGAGGCAGCGAAGAAAAAAAAAACGAGCGTCCAACGCGGGATAAATTATAGTTAGCTACACAGCCCCGATATTTGTTTCCCCAGGTGTTCGAGGTGCAGCGTTACGGGTGACAATAACACGGGCAATCAATGTCCCGTAGTAGATATACCAAATAAATCTAAATTATTTGTTTGGCCGCCATTTTGAATTATTTTAAATTTTTGGAGATATCATGTAAAATATGTATTTCTTCATTTTGTGCTATTTAAAAAAAATTGCAGATTAACAACAATATTCATCTCAAAATTTAATGCTCACTTGATGCTCTGCCAGCATACAAAATTTAAGTTTAAATCAATCGAATGGTTCCCGAGATATGACATTCACCCAAAAAAAAAAAATAGTAATGCCGCAATTATGAAAGTAAGTGCCCGACGTCGTCGAAAACTATAAATCTTAGATGTCTTTTCTAAGTATTATACGTGTGCCAAATGTGCTGAAATTCGATCGACGCGTTCAGTAATTGAAAGGAGGGTCCACATACACGCACAGGAATACTTAAAGTCATGCCTACAGACACACACATAGCCACACCTACACACATACATACACACAGACACACAAACAAGAAAGTGATCACATAAGCCTTTCTTTCCTTCGGAAAGAAGACTGAAAATAGAAACGTTGTATTTAATCGTTATAGCCCGCCTGGCGCTTGAACTGCGCAGCAGCATGTTTGAAATACGGTTCACCTACGTAAAGAAAAATCCTATAAATATTATTTTGTAGCTCTCCGATGTCGTTATATAAAAAAGGGCATTTCCAAACTGCTGTATCTTAAAACGTATTACCCGGACAGGAGCGAAACTACGGTACGATCCAGCGCTGAAATTNTTTCCAGACTGCTGTATCTTGAAACGTATTACCCGGACAGGAGCGAAACTACGGTACGATCCAGCGCTGAAATTTGATACACACTTACGACCAATAAAATGATACGTCCGCGCTTAAGAGTCTCGTAGGTACACGCAGCACGACCAGGAGACTTCACGACAGTTCAGAACCCCCTGCGCTTAGTGGCGATGTAAGGGGGCCGCTGTGGGACAGCGGCCAGAGCGCATGCCCCCCCACCAAGGCGAACCGGGTTCGATTCCCGCTGGGGATCGCTCTCCCGGATTTTCCCAGACGATGCGACTGGTCGGCGAGTTTTCTCGGGGATCTCCCGTTCCCACCCGTCCTTGCATTCCGGCGCTGCCTAACACTCACCTCGTTTCATTCTCATCGGCTCTCGAGATCAAGACATTTTATCTCCGTTATGATGGCGTACTTTACGCACGTTGCATTGCTGACATTCGCTCCCGCACTGACTTACCGCAAACGTGGAAATAAATTCAGGTAAGGAACCACCTTAAGGGTTGGCAGTCCGGACGTATTTTCTGTGCGTTGTTTGTTTGGCGCGTTTACGCGTGTCATTTTGCCAGAAATAGGTTTAAAAAAATACAACCAATCATTTGAGCCCGTAGAGTTTTTTTAAAATAATATTAAAGTTATTCAAAGAGAAAAATTACCCGAAATCTTGAAAATAGTCAGAAATCGCATTTTTAGAGCTTTCCTGCGCAATTTACTTATCTACTAGGTAAGATAAAAATAATATGGTATATTCGTAGTATAATCTATGGGCTTTCATGGCGTGTAACAAAATCCTATTGTTACAGATCTCATTTGCACAGGAAAGCGTAACATCTAAAAGCACTGCACGCAGGTTCAGGGCCTTGCGCTTACGAGCATTTAACTAATTTCGACCAAACTTTGTATACTGAATACATATATTACAGGCATCATATATACCAACAAATTACCACTTTTATCGGCCATTTTGGAAGTGAATAAATAAAGTTATTATTATGTCATATCCTGGTAAAAAAACGATCCCTACCAAACTTGGCGAATACGTAGTACTGATGCAGATGATGTTGCGTGATATGTTAGGGGGTAGCACCATACGAATAAACATCGTTGTTATGTCATATCTCGGGAAACAATTAACAAACTCCCATCAAATTTGGCAACCAATAAGTACTGTGGCAGATGACGTATAATTACATGTTGTAATTAATTCAGATACTTAATTTCAAAATGGCGGACATTTAGCTATTTTAGCTTTAAATGCTACATCATGGAAACCATGTAATCATTTCCAAAATATTAGTAGATATTACAACTATAAACTGTATCTACACGGAGTATCTTTTGTCAGTCATTTTGCAAGAAAGCGCCATGTGAATAAATAAAGTTTTTATGTCATATCTCGGGAAACAATTCACCTATTCCTATAAAATTTGGCAGACAAGTAGTACTGAGTCATATAATGTTAAGCGGTATGTCTTAAGCATGTAACAATTATTTTCAAAATGGTGGCCACACAGTTATTTTAGCTTAGAATGTTATATCGTCCAAACCATGTAATCAATTCAAATTTAACTTTGTATGCTGGCAGTAGACATTTCAACTATCCACTGTATGTTTACGAAGCATATTTTGTCCTCCGTTTTGTAAGATAGTTTTCGTGTAATATCTCGGGAAACAACTGACAGATTTCAACAAAACTTGCCATACAAATAGTATTGCAGCAGGTGGTGTAAACTGGTATGTTTTAAGTAGATCAAACACATATATTTAAAATGTTGGCTATATAAATATTATAGCTCAGTATATTTTACTGACGAAACAAATTCCAACTTAACTTTGTATGCTGGCAGTACCTATTACAACAATAAAATTTGTCTATGCAGAGCCCCATATCTCTGTAATTTTGTAAGATAGCCCCACCAATAAAAAATAAAGTTTTTATCTCATTTCTTGGGAAACAATCAACCCATTCTTACAAAATTGGGCGAATATGTTGTACTGGGTTAGGTAATATTATTATATATTTATTTTTTAAGTATGACACATTTATTTTCAGAATGGCGGCTATAAGATAATTTTAGTTTTGTGTGCTATATCTACGAAACAATGTTGTATTTTAACTTATAATGGAAGTATACAAACACCGAATACGCTACTACATTACTTTTTTGTCTTCCATTTATGAAGATTGCCACATGAAAATTATGGAGGTTTTATGTCACATATCTGAGACCAAACAACGAATTTCCACTAAATTCTTCACACAAGTAGCGCTATGGCAGGCCATGTAAACTTACATGTTTTAAGTGGCTCAGTGACTTATTTTTAAAATGACGGCCCTGTAAATATTTTCTTTGTAAACCCTATCATTCGCAACATTAGACTGATTAAATCCGAAGTCGATGCTCCAAATCCGACTGTAATGCAGTGGATTGCACGCTAGTTTATTGTACGAGGTTTTCTGTGTTGAAGTCCCGGGTAAGGAACGTGTGTATTTGTGATAGTTTCACTACTTTCGTGTAAGTTACTGGTTTCATTTCTAATACTATTGCTTTCAAAGAGAAGTCAAGACCTACCAACTCCGCTTTTAAAAAACTTATTTAAATATTAATTGCACCCATGTTCAGGAAAGTAGGCTCATTATTAATATCAGTAACTTCTTGTTTAGATTCGCACTTGCTTAACTGACTTTCCTACATGTATTTCGGCGGTGTGGTACAGCTCAAGTTTTACATAATGAATCAAGTAACAATTTTTTAGTTTGTTCTCATGTTACTCCTGCAGCGGGATTTTCCGCGTTGTGATATTTTGGCGTTGTGGTACACAGTATTTTCCTCCCTTTCGGCATTGTGGTGAATTATGCTTTTCGGTGTTGTTGTTTCGGCGTTATTGTATATGGTATTTCGGCGTTGTGGTGCGGTTCCATGTATAACTAGATGAAATGTTACTTAACAGTGATAAATCCCGTTTTCTTCACCCCCATCCGCCCTGAAAAAAAAATCTCATAATTGTGCTACATAGGCTACACATGTCCCAGTGACTGTTAAATGTGTTTGTTTTTAAACAAAATTCTCCACGCTGACTTCTCCAAGTTTGTCAACTTATTTAAACGGTCATTTTGGACGGCTGTTACGCGATTATCGAAGCGTTTGGCTAAATATCTTTCCTGGTAACTATAAAGAAAGAATATTGCTGACGCAAAGATCACTCACTTCTTGGCTTCGCGTACCAAATTGTATACGATATTTCAAATTTTATACGTCACATCCCAAACATTAACGTAGCATAAATAATTATCTTCCTTCGCGATAAAGTTATTATAGCAACACTTCGGTTAAGTAGTTATAACTTTTGCTTTGGATTTAATTATTCTTTCTTAGTCGAAGTGAGTGTAAGAGTCATATTCCCACAAACGTTGGCACTAAATAATAAGTGTTATTTCTGTACATGTTGATGATGAATTGTTCGTGTCACGATCATCAATCACTATCTTGTGTGTCATTTCTAAACATTAAGACTGCCTGGAATCTGATGACCTGGTGTAAATTGATATGTAGTTCTACATAATTTGGCTTACAGCTTCTTCGCAGCGAAGTGGGCAGGTATAAAAATCAACCCCAGAAAACTTCCCTAACAGTAAATGGCATGATTACATTAAATATGGCAGTGAACTTGTAAATCAGTTGTATAAATAGTGCGAAATTGTAATCCGTAGACACTGAAATTGTGAATATTCGCTTACGTTTGTTTCACGCACATCAGAAAAAAGAACTTGTAAATAAGTATCACAAATAAAGTTCCTCGCCGTTGAATGGAATCCGTATTAACAAAGAGAGCAGACATATACTAAATCACACACGAACAACGTGCACTATTCACGTCTTATTATCGGCCAAAATTGTTTCTCCTGGCAATGCGGCGTTCGCGTGGCAACGGACGCTAAAAACAAAACGGAGAATTTTTTAAAACCATATTTGAAGTCTACAACATTCTCATTAGTATTTTATTCAAAAGAGTGAGTCGACGGATAAGTGACGTACATAAAGATACCCGTTATGAGCGGGCAGTACTATTGCTTGGTCACAGCTCCCCTGTTCCAGTCCACACACCTGTATCACTCTCTAGACGTTCTACTGGATTTACGGCAGCCATTCTGCCGGGGTCCTACTTCCAGACTTCCCGCGCAGTCTCTTCTTTCCACGAAGAGTTTCGCCTCTCTTTGTCATCTCTCCTTCATCCCTCCCCTCCTGCCATCGTGATGTGCGTATAACAAACGTGGCCGCGAACACGAGGTTTTCGCGACAGAGGATCCGCCGCGTGACGCTCCGTACAATCGATTTTATGAGAACAATATGACGTCCTTCCTTTTTTCCCCCTTTTTTTTTCTTAACGACAGTTCGTCTACGTCCATGATACCTTGTAACGCGCCTGAAATTTGAGCCCCCTTTCTCCCGCCCCCTTCTTCCATACATAAGATGAGTGTAGTATCTCGTTTGCTCGTGATTAGGTTTTGAAAAGGAACAAAAAATTTCCCCCGGGAAATTCACGAGGAAAAAGAAAATATCTATGCACCTATTATGATCGCATTACGCTGGAGGCGACCATCAAATAACAATCCGTTATTGGACAATAAGTATTTTTCGTACGATCCTAAAA
>NQII01011279.1:0-12734 GCA_002778355.1 Clitarchus hookeri
GACAATTGACAGGGCTTGGAAAAATTTAAAATTAAATGTGTTTGTGCTGCTAGTGTATGTGTTAGTGTAAATAGTGCATGTAAGGTACCATATACTCACCAACACTGTAAAAAAAACCCATAACTTATAATGTCAACGAATACTGTAATTTAAAAAAAATTATGTGATTCTACAAATGTCTGCTAGAAAACGCGCAACCCTAAACAAAAAATATTTTTCTGTGAGGACGCAGCAAGACGTTCTGAGATAATAATACAGCAAAACTTTTCTCCATGAAAGTATAAATTTACTATTATAGACACATATTACTGTGGACTGTAAGGGAAGTGAACAGATTGGAGAAATTTATTACTTCGCCGACTTGGAGTGTATGGTCATTATTTCTCTATATAGATAAGAAGATTACTTAGCGTAAAAATTCAAAAACACATGTTAGATATTATTTCCGGATGCACAACATGGAAAGGGTGCGGGGAAGAATTTACTGAGATAGGAAAGTTACCTTGCAAAATATTTTGTGTTGAATAAAATAGTTTTATGCGGCGATCACTAAACTACATTTGGTGATTACAAAAATTATATTCTATTTAGTGATCATAAACAAACATTTTAATATTGTTAAAATACTTTGTCTTCCCCACAAAAAATGTATAGCAGTGTGAAATCCACATTAATTTGATTTTGGTCATTTTAGACGGGAAAGCAGTGCAAAGACTTCGATATTTACAGTGAACGGCAGTAATACTGTTACCTGGACGCTTGAGGGGTGTATCTGAGTTCGTGAGGGATGAAGGTCTTAATAAAAATAAAATAACTAAATTTGATTTCTAATTTATTCGCACCACTATTATTTGCAGTATTAAGTTATCTGTCTCCACTATTGCTCTTTTTATTAAGCAGTAAGCGCAATATTTAATGTATTTTTCACGTCTAATTAATGTCCTTCTTTAGTGTCTCTGTTTGGTTACAGTCAATAAACTCATACTTAATATTAACACGTGTCCAGTCTATCTTTTGCCACCATTTGTAATGTCCTTCACTCAAGCATCTAGTTCAATAGTCCAGCCTGCCAGCCGCACTCTTCGCTGCTTGATACTCGCAGTCGCATATTTCCCTACCGCTGGTCACTTCTCTCGCTGCTCGTCTTCTATCGCTCGGAATTCAGCCACTCATTCACTCATCAAATCTGCCCGGAGGTCCGTCGCACAATTTATACTCTGCTGGCCTTGATTTTAAACGTTTTACGCACACATGCAGACATAATCTAGGGCAGTAAACTACTAAAAAATTCCTCAGATAGATGCAGAAACTCAATACAACCGGAGTCAGCAGCGCGCGCCGCAAAAAGGATTATCGTATCGACTCGCTTTTTGGTAATAGATTCGTGGATCTTGTTTTAGCGCACAACTGTTATTTAAAACATTCCATTGACTGGCCGCTGCCGCTAACACATAAAAGCTCTGTCCTTCACTTCCACTAGTTCGAGCAGGAGGATGAGAAACAGCGAGCGTGTAACAATACAAATCAGGTAAAGATGCCCCTTAAATGTGTGAAAGTCATAACGACAGCTTAAGTGATGACAGTAAGAATAAATATTATAAGATCACTCGCCCTATCCAGAGTCATTTAACTGTGCTTGGTTTTAAATCACAGCTATAGGATTGATAAACCCAACTCCTGAAAAGTTGCAAAACGTTTATTCAAATTAGTTACGTGTTTCCAAGTTAAATGTGTTTCCTTCTGCTTTTGTATTACCATTTGATTGGTCTTCTCGGATGAAAATAAAGATATATTTAAAATAGGAAAAACCGAGTGAAATATACTGTTACAAGATGCCATATGGGCGTATCTAAGTTCTTAAGGGATTGAGGTCTTTATAAAAATAAAGGAACTCAATTTTAATTTTAATTTACTCATACAGCTATTTTAATAACATTTAAACACCTGTCTCCACTATTACACTTTTATTCTAAGTGAGAGCAATATTTAATGTCAGTCTCAATCATAATTAAAGTATTTATTAATGTGTATATATTGGTTACAGTCACTTAATTCACACTCATTATTTACACATATTGAATCTGTCTATTGCCATCACTACAAATGTCTATAACTTACGCAACCAGTTCAATAGTACCGACCGCCAGACTTGTAAAGTTAAAAAAAACTTTTATTCATTTTTCATGTTTAGTGTTGAACAAAATCGTTAAATTATCTTAATTTCAATTGGAGATATTATTTTATTTCATTTCGATTCATTTTGAGATAGATAATTTTAACTGTATGATGGCCTTCTTACATTCACATTTTTCCGGCCTCGCAGTCTCACAAAATACGCTTCACCCAAGTTGTGAACACATTTCTGGGCAGTCAACTGCTCACGCATTTTCTTAAGGGATGATCATTTTTAACACACCACTATTTTTGTGTCGCTGTTGCATCTGGCTGCAAGCTTTGTTTTTCTTTTGCCATATCCTTCAAGCTTGGTAAATTTTCAACTCGCGTCATCTCTTTTCGCGCTGTTGCTAGGCATGAAAGGTATCGAAAACTGCCTTTTGGGTAAGCTCATACCATCAAGCGGCAACCACCGAAGCTCAGCTACTTGCTTGTATCGAGTGCCCGCCACTTATAGATCATGCATTCTTCATCCCACTGGGTAGCTGTGAACATATGACTTGATGACACGCAACTCCAGGCTGCACTTGTAATCAAGGTGTAGTTTCGTGGAAGTTCATTTTACTTCTCATCATGTAGTTTAGATGTGCTACAACAGTTTTTAGTGCTGGTAGGCAACGTTGGTGTAGTTTTCAACCTCCGTTATGGGTAAGTGTGGTGATACTGTTTTCCTGCCCAGTTTCGCGGTAATGGTAAATTTTGTATTAATCCATGCCCGACCTTTCCAGAGGTCGCAGTTTCGCAGCATTACCGATCGTAGCTTGGCAGTTCCATTCTGCTGTATTCACTCTTATCTGAGTACTAGTCTGTATCGACCTGTAGTATGGAATACTGCAGCTTCGCAGTCTAACTTGGTATAACCTGGTATCTGTGACGGGGTACTCGTGACTCCCATCCATCCCGTTCTCCGAAGAACGGCCATGTCGTTTTCTTGCTTTTTTCTCTCTGCCGGCCATCTCCACTTCATTATAATTTTGATTGAACCCACAGTTCGTGAATTTCCCACAGTTTGAATTTTCAACAGTTCGTGAACTTTCAAATAAAAAAAAATAACTATCAAATTTTAAAAGAAAAAATTTGTTCATCACATACCTGGCTTACTTAATATTTTATGTTTACTAAAAGTTTAATTCCCTGGCATTTAAATACCCATATACAATAAGTTTTATTTGTAAGTGCCCCCACCCCTCCTTTTTATTTCTGTTATTATACATATTCACTTTCTTATGCCAGCAAAAAATATAATGTTTACATTTTTTTATATCAAATTTTAATCTAAGTACTACTCGTGGAATTATTTACTTTACTCCCCTCCAGTTCATATGTAACTATTAATAACCTGGTTCTCATCATTCATACATTACTGTTGGTCATTTGTATCCAGCATGGATATATTTTGAATGTTTTATTTATTTTTGGTAGCAGTAATTATGGTAGCAGACTAACTACCAAAGAACATCCATTTTAATTCTGTTACTACGAGCGTAGTTATAATCCACACAACCACGGCAATTGTGTGCTCGGTTATTATTTCAACCACGAGTAAATGTCATGAGTAAAATTAACAAATGGCAGTTGGACCAATATATTTCTTTGGTTTCGAAAAAGGTAGCATATTTTACTTTTTTATTTTTCATCATTGTATTATATTGTGTGTGTACATGTTCGCCATTTTCGCGTCTCATTTCCACATTTACTGTGACTTACTTAACCTCCTGCGCGGACGTATTGGCAAAGTGTGATGTGTTTTTTTTTACGCATGTTTCTTTTTTTTTCTTTGTTCCCCTGAAATTTTTTTTGTACTATTTCATTAAAAATTAATTAGATTGTTTCTCTAAAATAACTTGTTAGTTAATAATGTAGACAGTTATTAACACATAACCATTGATATTAGTGTTATAATTAGTAAACAACATATAACGTGTTTTACATAGAATATAGCCCCATTTAACCACCATTTGTTTTCATTGCTCGTTTTTAATATGTCTAACACTATGGTTCCTGAACTGTTAGTCCGCGACGAATTCCAATATGAGTTAGTAGTCCAAAGCATAAATGTATTAGGGGGTGATATGCTAATGTTGCGTAAAAAGACGCAACTGGCATTTAACGATCCCATCCAGCCTTCCAGCGCGTATCTGAATAGCATGGATTGGATGGACGAGTTCCGCATTTGCGTTGACAAGGCTGAACAGTTAAGTGAAACAGCTATTTCACTACAGACTATTACACTAGTTAGACACCTGTTTAGGCCCGTGCTCCCAGCAGCACGGGCCTAAACAGGTGTCTAACTAGTCTCAACCATGTCATCCATAGATTTATCAACCTATTTATTTTAGGAGAAGATGGTATGCATGATCTATAAATTAAAGAGGTAGACAAGTGGCGCGACAATTTAAATCAATGAAGTTATCATATGATCCGGCCATTCAACCTATCGCCATAGTTGTCACACACCCTTAAGCTTACCCCATTACCACCTCCAGTCTATCACATGATATGGAAAACTTGAATATTTAAAAAATGTCAGCACCAACTATTAACCTCCAGGCCTTAGACCCTATGTCACTAGAGTCAGGGTACTCAAGTATATACTCTTTACCACACACATCACCCATCAGAACTGTGTCATGCTCTGCCATTCTAAACAACCCTATTCAAGTTTTAGTGGTGTGTATCCCAAATTTCACAATTTTTTGGCTCTTCGCCAGGCATCCCAGAACCAATCCACAACCCCACCCCAGGCTTCACAAACCCTTTTTACTACCCAACCACCCCTTCCCTCCTCTTACCTCCTCATCATACAGCCAAAACTCCTCTCAGGCCAGCCCTTGTGTTCCCAATGCATAGTTAGTATCCAAGACCCAGTACATATTTCTCATCCAACATATCACAACAACGCCCCTGTTACCCCTCACCAAAAAGTTACCAACCCCACCATCCCTTCACGCAACCCCTCCAACCCCTTCTCACCCCACTCACAAAATTTTGGTCATACAGTCGACAACCCATCTATCCCACTCACCCCACCTTACCACCCTACATTCTCAAACCTTTCTCCACTCCCAACTCCTTTCTTTCCCAAACCCCCAAACATAATTGTCTGGTTTTGGAAAACTTTCACATCCTCTTGAAAGAGTTCTTGGGAATTTCCCGAGGCTGACGGTCTGAGTATTCCACAGCTGCTTACGCTTTTGAGAGAACTCGTCGAAACTGAACAAACAGGAAACATACCTGACAACCTGCTGCTGGAAATATTTTTTCCATTCATCTGTTAACCATTAAGTGAAAAAGCCACTCTTGACATAAGCAATAATTACATCGTTGACCAGTATCACTAGGATATACTGGATTATTTCATCCCTGCCAGACTTTTAGTCAACATTCGATTGAAATAACTCAATCGTTTACAATAAGCCTCTGAACCTCTTTGCTCATTACATTGCAGAAATAAAGGAATCTGCAATGGTTTTGTGATTGTGTGTTTCTGATGCTGAGATAGTCTCTGCCATCTTAGATGTGTTAAATCCCGCAGAGTACCCATGCGCTATTTTCACATCCAGACCACAGACTTTTGCTGAGTTGGACTGTTTGTGCATTAATAACACCAATGTTGCTTTTGCAGACCAATCCCGAGGTAAATTGCATTACCATTTCATTTAGTAAGCCAATCCCCGTCATTTTTAGATCAGAACACCATAATCCTAAGAAAGTGTTTGAACCATCCATGGTTATAAGAAAACGAAATTCATATATATGGACTAAAGGAAAGGTAGTAAAACATGTGATTTTTGTAAAAGGCCTGGTCGCATTATATATGAGTGCCATGGAATATGTGTACTTAGTTTTCTATAGTTACAACAGTGTCTCTAACTTGGAATTTTATTGATTTTTTTACGTTTTCAAAAAGAAAGTAACTTCGAAGAAAAATCCGTATTGCAATCCGTGACAACTCGACTTTTGGAGGCGCAAAGCTCTATTAGTGAACAATTAAAATAAAATTATTACATTGTTTTCCTCGTATATTTTCGTAGGAAATACCCCACTAGTTTTGTGGGACAGAGACTTTTCAACGTCGATATTGCAAATACTGTCTGGCAAAAAACCGCCGTCATCAGTCCCTCGGAGGTAAACAATATTTTATTTGCGACGTTTAATATGGCGCTACTCCGTCATGTACCTTTTTTTTACCTAATCTTATATTGTTTTTTGTGCATCTCTTGAGAAAAGGGTTCCCAATTTACATGTCAATGGAATTGCACCAATACAGTTTTCTTTTTGTTATCAATGAAGCAATGGTGAGATATCTATGTGGCTTATTCATTGAAACAAAAAATCATATCCAAACCCGCCCCCGAGTATAAATTAAAGACATAAATTAATACAACCCTCCAAAAGGACATCATCTGGACTAATAAACTTAACTTAAGTCAACACATGGAATGTAGAATTTCAAAATAAATGTGTTATTTTTTTCATTCATGCTTAATGATATGATTTTTGTTGGATCCTTTAAGGTTTTCGTAGGCATAGAGTACACCAAAACTTATAGGGACGATTTCAAAAACAACCGCACGTAACCTTCAAACCGTAAATTCAATCAACTTGGATTGCGGATGTAAATTAAACATCCTACCCAGAGATCAGTAAAGTTTTAAATCATGGAGAGAAGTACCCATTGTACTATCAGTTTACTGTTACGTAAGGAATTAAGTAAAAAAAAATCGCTGTGCTCACACTGGGCACATTGCCATTGTTATCTACTTAATAAGTTTTATCAGCCAATAATCAACGGCTTGGGGTGATTCCAGAGAATTAAGGACCTGCCAATTTCAATTTCTAATTTTAAAAGTGATATTATTTGTTTTAACAATGACTCATCTTAATCGCATTTTTAGGATATTGGTCAGTAATAGTACTCCCATTGTGTGTAGCAGGTTGTGATAACAAGGTGACTGTAGTTAAAAAAATTTCACCTTGCGTACATTCTTGTCGAATGTGACGGTAGGTAAATTTAATTTTTGGGATAAATTNGTAGTTAAAAAAATTTCACCTTGCGTACATTCTTGTCGAATGTGACGGTAGGTAAATTTAATTTTTGGGATAAATTGATTTGAAAATACCTATATTGCTTGCCAAGTAGCCTAGAATATGTCAGGTTCAGTTAGTGAGAACTTCGGATATACGTTCTCATTCGACAATTTGCGTGACATGCACATGCTTTACCTGGATAACAATCCCGAGACCGGCGACATTCTCGCAGACCTCTTCAGTGGTCTAGCACTGAAAAGTGGGGATTGCCTGAAGAATTGGTGGATAGACTACGACTACTGGTCGCTTCGAAAAGGGTTGAAAATTACTCGCACACCAACGAGAATATATCCATCATCGAAGAGACTACATGAAATNGGTCGCTTCGAAAAGGGTTGAAAATTACTCGCACACCAACGAGAATATATCCATCATCGAAGAGACTACATGAAATACCGGCAAACTATGTGTTAAGGTCGTAATTTAGTTACCAAAGGGCATATACCATAGATTAATTGGTATGGTTGGAGTGATAATTTATGTTATGTAGGTTTAACGAGGAGGAGGGAAGATGGTGGTTAGGGTTGTGTTGTGTAGAGGGTAACCTTTTATGTACCTAGATTTTTTTTAATTTTGCAGCCAGTTGTTGAGGGGTGTGATTGGGGTGTGGTTGGTTGGTGAGGGGGTGAGGGTGGTGTGGTTTAGGTGAAGGGGGAGGGTGGTCAAGGGGAAAGTGAGGTGGTTGGAGAGGGGAGGGTGGTAAGAGTGTGAGGATGATGAGGGTTGGTGAGTTCTCGGCATCAGAGATGGCAGTGACAATGTAGAGTCAAGCCACTAAAAGCGTTATTTTTGACAAACTTTTTGTAAAATTGTAGACTGTATTTCCAATTCCTAATCACTTTTGACACAAAGCTTTTCAATGTGACATTTAAGTTACGTCTTTCAACTTCAGCCAGCTCTGGTCCATTATATTTGTCCATGAGATACTCAAGAAGTCCTTCAGTACACTTTGAATTACACATGTTGTAGAACTTACAGTCTTTCAACACTGCTAACAGTTCCTTTTCCGATGTCACCAAAACACCGTCCGAATGACTATCTGTGAACAATAGGGTTTTTTTTTCAGAAAGTGATTCATAGCATTGCTAGTTTTTTCCTGACATATTAGTGAGTAATAACACTTGTGTATTTACAATTAAAGAGAAAGGTAACTACGTGGTACTTTTATTGTGGACCTTCATGTAGTGTTACTCGAAGGTCTACTACGCATAATCTTAAATAACCTTGAGTGGTTTTAGTTGTGAGGTTCTTACAGCTGCCTTTAAATGAACGTATTTACTTGTGGCTAGAGGCTCCATGTGCACACGTTACCACTGATCAGGTTTAACACACCACATTCACGTCCGTACTTCTTACATACTTTCGCATGACTGGCGCATCTCGCTTCGTTTCGCCTCGCGTCGGCCGACTTCGGTGCCATTCGGGTTCGTTTCGTTGTGTACTTTTGATGCATGGATTATCGATGAATGTTTTTCAGTGCCGTTCCGGTTAACTGGCAACACTTTGTTTTTGTTTTTTGTCCACCTAAATGAGCGTTTTTTTCCTTGTGTGCACCGTTGCAATCTGGTGGTGCTCCATACTCACCTCGTTTCACCCCCATCGGCTCTCAAGACCACGATGTTAAGAGCCTCTCAAATGTCTCCACTGCCGTCTGCACTTTGTGCTTATCATCGTATGGCTCTGGTTTGCTATAACCGCATTCCATCAATATGTTATATTTCACAGCTCCGATTTTTTCCACCTCTAAGTTAGTTTCATACATTTAGTTTTATATTTTCCGGAAATGAACACATATCTTTCTGAATGGTTGTAAGTTTTTAAAGACTCCTGAAANTGTTTTTCAGTGCCGTTCCGGTTAACTGGCAACACTTTGTTTTTGTTTTTTGTCCACCTAAATGAGCGTTTTTTTCCTTGTGTGCACCGTTGCAATCTGGTGGTGCTCCATACTCACCTCGTTTCACCCCCATCGGCTCTCAAGACCACGATGTTAAGAGCCTCTCAAATGTCTCCACTGCCGTCTGCACTTTGTGCTTATCATCGTATGGCTCTGGTTTGCTATAACCGCATTCCATCAATATATTATATTTCACAGCTCCGATTTTTTCCACCTCTAAGTTAGTTTCGTACATTTAGTTTTATATTTTCCGGAAATGAACACATATCTTTCTGAATGGTTGTAAGTTTTTAAAGACTCCTGAAATGCTGATTCCTTAAAGAAAAATGTACTTACGCTAGGCTTCATCTCGCAGGTTACTGAATAATTCAGTATTATTGGTAGGTGTAGCACTTGATTCACCATTCGATTCTGCACTGAGACTAGTCTTCGATATAAATTCAGAAGATGAAGCTGAACCTGTTGGCCTACGGTATCCCATAGTGATCCCATAGTATCCCATACTTTTGCACCATTTCAAATGCATATTTAAATTGTCGGTGGACGCAAAGAGTTTAGAGTCCTCCCCTACCGATATGTCATGTGGGTGTTACTCCTTATGTATATGTTCTTTTCGTGCCTTCTCCCATCAATATCATTTGCCAAGGACGTATACTGGAGTTTCAGCCACTTTTGTGGGTCTTCAACTTCAACATAGAGCTAGGTCGTCGCAGTATGTATCAAGCATTTTGTTGCATATTTTAAGGGAATTCCGTAGGTTTCCAAGAAGATAAAAGGGTAATTTTGTGGCCGAAACCGGAAATTTTGAAGGAAAACTTGAGATATTTTAAGGGGAAAGTGTGTTATTTTGAACCGTCGAGTGGTCATCTTGTGAGGGAGAACAAATTGGCTGACGAATCCTGGAATCCTATGCCCGATGCCCTTGCTCCCGAAGGAACAACTTTTCATACCCTAACACCTAGAGTCTCTAAATAGCTTAACAAGTAGCCATGCCGTGTGAAAAACCAGCTGAATAGAATAATGATTTTTGAGAATGATATCGTGTAAAAAACAAGTAACAACAGCTGAGTAGGGATATAGCTGCGATACTCAAAAAATTTGTTAAAACTTCAAATCTTTCGATTTGTAGAGGCAATGCGTGTTGTGATATGATGAATCTAAAAAAAATTAAATTAACTTATTACACTGTGATTTGTGTCAAAATATTTTTGACGGCATTTTTTTTAATTTATTATGGTTTATAAGACGATATTCAACAAGTAAGTTAATACGAAAAAGGTTTTTGTACATAAAATAAACTAATCAAACTTAATGCAATTATTTTTACAATTATTACACCAGAAGTGAGGATATATTATTATCGTTCAAAGTTTATTGGAAACAGTATTCTTTAGAACTGCTTGTTGCTGGAACCTGCACAAATGTGTGACCTTATAATAACCTGCATATGGTAGGTTAATTAAAACATGCCATGCTGCCTAAGAGGCCGTATGGCATTTTTTAATAAAGTTTTTGTTACCGTTCACCTATTTACTGTTACTTTTCCAAACGTATTCCTAAACGGTATCATGATTCTCTTGTTTACACAGTTACACAACTCCATACCTACCTAGCAACAATTTACTAAAATAATGAGAGTTGCTAAGCAACATCAGTAACTCAAGAAACCTTAATTTTTTATAGGTCCCAGAATTATCCAAGTGGTATCTAAGTATAAAAATTAACTTTTCATTTCGCATCAATAATCAAGTACACTTTACTTAGGGTAAGTGAAATTATAATACAACAGCAGTATAAAATTTTAGCTTGGTATCAAATTTCAACGAGCAATTCGCTCTATGGCCCGTTACATACTGTAAGTTACAGTAATCTCTTTCTCAGTTTCTTACTTAATGTGTAGAGTTAGTTGTTGGGCCGTACTAACGACAGCTGTCATGACAGTATTGGTAATTNCTTACTTAATGTGTAGAGTTAGTTGTTGGGCCGTACTAACGACAGCTGTCATGACAGTATTGGTAATTCCGTACTCGACAGAAAGAACATGCGCAATTTTTCATCGCAGCTTTTGTACTTGTGCATGAGCAATACGCTTGCTACGCTGTCAATACTGATTTAAGTGTGGTATTCAGTGGCTGTGCGTATTTTTCCCGACTGCCTTTAACTGGTATCCATCCCCCACAGATGTTCTGTCAGTGAGGAAAATAATGTTTGTAAACCAACGCAACGAATCCAGTGTCATGAACTGAAAGACTGACAACTTCAGTCCAATGCTTAAGCTACTATATTATCAGGTTGCCTTTCCCAATTGTTTTATTTCTGTTATAAACAAGTCATGTACTACTAAAGGTTTTGTTTATTTTAGTGGGGTGGCGGGTAACTCTAATTTATCGTCTTTCGTGAAACGGGTTTGTCTTGGAATCTCTTCTTATGAACAGCAATTTGACCTGCCCATTGTGATGATGCTGCAGTAGAAAAATTTTCACGTGCGGAAATAATCTTGAAATTACTATATTTCAAACTTTTCAACTTCAACCAAAGAAAAAAAGTTATAAAAGTGTGCGTAGTTTTTTAAGGCCAAGTGCATTTCAAATATCCTAAAAATTGTTTTGAGAAACATTGTTTACCAAAATACAAACTTAGTGGTCACTTCGTTATTTCTTAACAAGAGCTCACAGTGACACATTTTCTGTGAAATAGTTGCTTCCGCGTATTCTCGTATCTCGGTAAATAAATGTTCTGGAAATACTAATGTATGCCACAAATGGTAAAAAACAATTTTAAATGTTTCTATGTCTATACTTTTATCATATAAGTATATTTACGTAGAAACAAATTCGTTAAAATGGTCAAATATGGCAGTATGCGGTATCCTAAGCGACAAGAGAAAAGTACGACTATACAGGCATAGTAATATCTGTGGGGTTTCACCGCGTGTAATAAAGTCCTATTTTCACATATTTAATTTGCACAGTACAGGACCACGACAGTAACACTGCATTCCTTGTACGTAGATGCGATGAGGCACTAGGCGTGCGTGTCATTGTCGCCCGTATCGCTCCTTCGCTTCTTGACGAACGCGCAGCTCTGTACTCCTCTTAACACGTGGCGAGCTTTGGACGATTACTTCCCTACAATCGCTTTTGTTGGCCAATGATACGAATGAATTTATTTGCTGAATTGTGAAATTAACAAAACACTTGCACTGTTTCTTGAAATAAACAAATTTAAACTTGAAAACATAAATACGTTGTCGCTCGCGTCGCGCTTCATGCTTCATGGTTGTTAAGGAAAATGGCGGACCAAAGCACAAAATATTTTTACGGAGCGGCAGACACATGTTGATATTTAATTTCACTGAGGAGACGGTTCTTAAAGGTGCCTGTAACAAACCACATTTAATGAAATATGTATGTACAAAAATAATTAACTGCAGGTACAATATTCGGACACCACATCCAGGAATTCTTCAATATGCATAAATCACGACGAAAGATGGTACAATCACAAATGCATTCACAAGGTCGAAATGTTTCACATGCCGTTATGTACTCTTGCATTCCGGAATTTTTCAAAA